>WYDI02025173.1:0-12809 GCA_009867235.2 Psittacus erithacus | reverse complement strand
AAAGTTAGAAACACAGTGCTGCACCAGCCACTAAGAAGGAGAAAAAATGACTGCTACTGCTGAACCCATGACAACCTTTTCTTCCTAATCTTCCCCACCCCCCAGACGACATGTTTATTCTATAAATATAACAAAAGACAAAGCTTTTCTTTTTCCATTTACATGGGCAGTATTTCAAGTGGACATAAGGCTTCTCACTGGCTTAACCATAAATCTGTCTTTTGTGATCTGTACCTACATTTAGGTATTTCAAACTTACATAGAAGAAAAACGTATAAATCATAAACTTCAGAAAAGGCAGAAGAAACCAATTTCTGATTTCATGCAAGATGGCAAGACAGATTGAGAGAATCAATCAACTTTAGCTGTAAAAACTTAAGTGACAGTACTCCCAGATGTCAGGGATCAGCTGTCGTAGCTTAAACGTCTCCTAACTACTACTTCCTCTGCTGGTAGTTGAAGTGTTTTGGAGGGGTAGTGTTTCAAGGAGAGGTCCGATCCTAAGATTTAAGGCAAGTTCAATAAGTGGGAATATGTGAATCTCATGATGTACAACAAGGCCAACGGTAAAGTCCTGTACCTGAGCTGGGACAACCCCCACTATCATTAGAGGCTGGGGGATGAAGGCACTGAGATCAGACCTGTGGAGAAGGACTTGGGGGTACAGCTAGAAGAAAAGCTACATGAGTTAGTAATGTGTGCTCACAGGCAAGAAAGCTGACTATATCCTTGGCTGCATCAAAGGAAGCATGGCCAGCAGTTCCAGAGGGGTGATTCTGCCCCTCTTCTCTGCTCTAGTGAGACCCTAGCTGGTGTGCTGCCTCTAGCTGTGGAGTGTGCAATGCAGAAAAGACATAGGCCTGTTGGAGCAGGTCTAGGGGAGGGCCATAAGAATGATCAGAGGGATGGAACATCTATGAGTACAGGCTGAGAGAGTTCAGGTTGCTCAGCGTGGACAAAACAAAACTCCAGGGAAACTTTATTGTGGCCTTTCAAAACTTCAAGGGAGCTTATAGGAAAAATGGGCCTGTTTAGGAGGGCCTGTTCCAATAGGCAAGGGATAAAGGTTTTAAATTAAAAGAGAGTAGATTCAGACTAGATATAAGGAGGAGAATTTTTATGATGAGGGTGGTAAATGCCAGAGAGGGACTCTTCAGCAGGGACTGTAGTTATGGGAAAAGGAGTAATGGGTTTAAACTGAAACAAGGGAAGTTCAGGTTAGATACAAGTTAAAATTTCTTTACTGTGAAGGCGGTGAGGCACTGGAACAGATTGTCCAAAGAAGTTGCAGTGTTCAAGGCCAGGCTGGTCAGAGCCTTGGGTCACATAGTTTAGTGTGAGGGGTTCCTGCCCACGGCAGGAGGGGGTGGAACTAGGTGATCTTAAGGTCCTTTCCAACCCTAAACATTCTATGATTCTATGGGGAAACACTAGAACAAGTTCCCTGGAGAGGGGGCAGATGCCCCACCCCTGGAAACATTCAAGTTCAGTTGGACAGGGCTCTGAGCAACCTGATCTGGTTGAAGATCTACTTGCTTATTGAAGGGAGGTTGGACTAAGTGACCTTCAGAATTCCATCCCAAACCAAACTATGAGTCAAAAGGGACAGTTGTGTAAAGAAAAGGGAAAGTGTTGTCTCCTACCTCTTTCATCCTTTCCAGAATCCTCTCTACTATCTCTGCAAAATCTGCCAACAGAGCTGTGAGCCAGCTCTGACCAGATAAACTCCGCCAGAGGAAGACAGAAATCTACCATTACATTTCCTCAAAGTGCTCTTTAATACTCAGAATGGGAAGCTTTTATTCCATCCTTTTTCCTTAATTCCAATTGCTGATCTTGGATTAGAAATTGTAAAACCTGAGAATAAAACTAAGAAGTACTTTATTTGGGAATTAATTCTTCTTAAAAGATGGCAGATCTTTACCTCTTTCCCTCTCAAAATCTCTAATGGGTCTGAGCTTCTCTAAATAAAAAAATGTGAATTTTGTTTTTCATCAAGATAGTCTCGTTATGTGCAGCAGCAGCTAAAGAAAAGTAGCTTATATAATTAAGATGCTTTCCTTTGGGACTAACTCTGTGCCATAAGTATTTGCAGAAATTTCCTTCTGTATCCCATTCTATCAAGTTCAACTATTCTTCCCCCATCATCACTATCCCCTTCATTAAGTTTTACTGCAAGGGTATCTTTTTAAAATGGGTTCTAAAATTTTTGTTAGGGGTGGGTTTTACCACTGAACTGGAGATTATGCCACATGCATGCTCCATATCACCATCACTAAAGCTAAATCAAATCCATCCCAAAGAAGACAAATCACTTTTTTAACCTGTTAGCATGGGGAGCTGATCTGCAGGATGGGAATATAAATTCATTTACTTTCCTGAAGTTCTTTCATTGGCATAGATTGGCTATGATTGGTTTGCTAAATACTCTTTTGAGTTGATGCACAACCTTTTTTATTTTTGCAGCATGTGACAACTATTTGCTCATGTCCTGATTCTGTCCAAATTACTTCAGGCTACCAATCTCTACCTTCATCTAAACTCTTGCATTTCCTTTTTTTCCAGTGGTAACCTAGGTACCTTCTGTCCTATTTTTTATTCTTTTTTAAACTTTTCCAGCTTTTTATACCCTTCATATAATATCCTGAAAAGAAAAGCTCAGAATATTCCAAATAAGGCTTTACTATTGCTCTGTATTTAACTTCTGATTTATATTTATCACTTCTAGAGACATAATGCATGCCAAGACGTGCCAAGACTGTTTACCTTGTTGCTGTTACCAGACATTGTGCAGACGGCTAATGCATTATTCTTAATCACTCTCAGGTCTTGTTACTGCTCTGTTTTGTAGCTGAGTATTCTTATTTGTGCTGTAAAATTTATATCATGTGGTTCTGGTCTCCATCTCTACTTTTCCTTACACAAGGGATAATCATATCCTATTGAATCAGACTCGTATTGAAGACCATGGCATAGAGATGTTTTGCAGGACGGTTGCATACTTAGAACTGCAAGAAAAATTGCAAATGTTGTTTCTGCATTTTATATCCTCCCCCCATCTTTTTCTTTTCACTCAGGGAAATACAGCAAGTCATTCCAGCTGGTGACTCAGAAACCAAGTGGCTAGAGATGTTTGGGAATGTATTCTATATAGATATTTTATAGCTAATAATGGGCCTTATTAAGACCAAGTAGTGCTAAAGGCCAGAAGTTCATAGTACATTTTCAAGTCCAAAAACTAGCTGACAGGATGTGCTGAATAAAAAAAGACCTACTGGAGTTCCTGTATTTGTGCTCAGTATAGCATTCTGTGTCCTGTATGGTTTAATATTACATTTCTATGCACAGAAGCTATCATAAAATCTTTGCTCCCCTCCTCACAACATATTTTCCTACACAGGAGGGAATCAACCATGGATTTAAGAAATACTATGTAAAAGCTGAGCTTTGAACTCAAGGTCCCTGACTATTGTGCTAAAGAGCCCTGTGAGCAACCCAGTAGCCACCGTGGCCATGACAGAATTGAGTGACTGTTTGCTATTTCTGTGACTAAAATAATTCTAAAATTCCAGTTCTCAAACTCATTTGCTTGTCAACATAGTTTTAGTCCCTCTGACTGAATGGGTAGACAGGAAGGAAGAGCAGCTCAAGCACAAAAAGAATAAGTGAATCCTCCTGTTTGAATTGCAGCCTGCTAATTTGTACTTCCCTTTCTGAAGCACCATCACCACAAGAAATCTCCATTTCCACTTGAGTTCAGAAGGGAGAAAACAAACCATTTAGGAACAGCATGTGAATTCATTGAGCTGTTAGGTCACAAAAAGTGCTCTGTTTGCAAAACACCCATTTAGAACCTCATTACTCCAAATGAGTTCCACCTGCACTCCATTATCACAGCTTTTTTGCCATTTTTCTTTCTTTCTCTTTTCTTTTTAAGTGTAGGAAAATTTCACCTTATCTAGAATCAAGTGTGTGAAACTGTAGGCAACAGTGTTAGATGGGCAAGCTTAAATTAAGCTTCAGTTTGGTGGATGAAACACGTAATTGAGAGTAAAAAAGCTGTACATAAAATGCTGCTTCATTATAAGTAATAGGGTTAAAGAAACACTTATAAGGCAAAGGATAGTGAACAGGGACACTAAAGATAAAGGTAGGAACCCAAGAGGCAAATATGATTCCCTCTTTGAGCAAGTCATTTTTATCCTAGAAATTTTGAAATATAGAAGGTTGGTATTTTGAATTTCAACAAATAGCTAATTAACAAAAATGGTCAGCTATCCTCTCATCCCACCTAATTTTCCAAACACTTGTCAAGGTGCTTAAAACACGGTTGTGAAAGGCTGAAAGCATATTCATTATACCCTGTCCTTTGATTCTGTATTTTCCAACAAGCTTTTCTTCCAACCAGCTACCCAAATCTAAAGAACTGTTTTAACATACTACATGGAGAATATTCTTGTCTTTCAAATTTCCACTTATTTTTTGCCCTTCGGAACTTTGTCCTTTCATCTGGCCTTGCCTATTGCACAGTTTTAGTGCTACTTATTCATGCCTATTTACAAATAGGTCATGCTATTTTCATGAAAAAGTCAGTCATGACAGTCTCTAGGAGTTCAGAGCAGCATCTATACACTGCAAGACTGAAGTATTGCTTCTTCTGGAGAGTTTTTTGATGCATTATAGTGTCTTCTATAAGATTTTCAGGAAATGCTTTGTGGTATTTTGGTATTCCACTTAAACCATCAGAACAAATTTCCATTTTACATCCCATGTCAGGGTCATTCATTTCTTTTGAACAATTATATAACCCTTCTAGCTAGGCATGAAACACTGTAGCCTAAAAAAGAAAAAAAAAATCCTGATTTTGTTCAACACTTAGATGAAACCAAGGTTTTGTGGTGGTAGTTAAAGGGAAAAGTAGTTAATAGGCTAGTAATCTGGTCACACAAATGAGATCCACGTCTCTTCTACAGGTATTGACTAGTCAATATACTGACTGCTTCTGATTATTAGCAAAACTATTTGAACTGTTTTCCTTAAACCTGGACTCATATCCAATTTTTAGAATCTGTCAGTGCAGAAGAAACGAAATTTTTGTTCATCCAAACACAGCTTTCCCTATACTTTATTAATAAGATTTATAACTTATTCTGTCTGGACCACTTATATTACATATGCAGAAATTCATTAGTACATGTTAGCTTTCAACCTGCCAATCAATGCAAATTATATCAAATTATATATGGTGGTTTATATATTTGAATTATTGTCACTATCTAATGAAAAAATATTCTACTTCAAAGCCGAGGGGACCCATGGCATATAGTAATAGAAAAAGAGCCAAAGGGTTTATTAAATTTGACACCTAATCTTTCCATCAAGCTTATAAAAATTCAGTAGTGGCCTAGAGCATTAGAGAAAGTGCCACTGCAAGATACAGTGTTCTGAGCCACTGCTGTAAAAATACTGTTTTAATATAAGTGGTGAGGAGCTAAATAGTTCTCACTTATTTTGCTATATGATCATGTTGCAGTTAAACATATGAAGCATTGTCCTAAGTCTGGGAAGATGGCTAAAGTAGATACTTCACCAAAAAGCAAAAGGCTAACCACCCGTCAACTGATATCCAGCCTGACCTGAGCACTGATCTATCCCTTCTGGGTAACTGTCCCCAGTTTATACAGTGGGCATGACGTGCTGTGGTATGGAATAACTCTTTGGCTAGTTTGGGTCAGGTATCCTGTCTGCGCTTCCTCCCGGCTTCCCCTCCTCCCTGGCAGAGCATGAGGCTCAGAAAGTCCTTGGTCAGAGCAAATATTACTGAGCAACAACTAAAAACATCGATGTTATCAGCGCTGTTCCCAGGCTGGAAGTCAAAAACACAGCACTGCACCAGCTACTAAGATGGAGAAAAATGACTGCTACTGCTGAACCCACGACAAAAGTACAAGAGTGCCACATAATGAAGTCACCTACTCAAGGGTTCTAGAAATACTTTTAACATTAAGAAGACTCCATGTTTATGAATTCCTCTCTGAAATAATGTAGTTGTGGAGAACAAAAATCTAACCTAGACCCTGTTTCTCTTAAGTCAGGTTGTCTATTGTTCTTTCTAGCATGGTATTACTCTTGCATGATAAGCATAATCACAACAGTTCCTGTTGCTCAGCTTGGATGAATTACCTGTCAAGAAAGGAATAATGCAGGTTGGCTGGGCTGTGGTCTGTACTGCCTTTCAGAGACCTCTATTGCTTTAAGGTTCCACCCCAAGAGCAGTCCTAGAGAGCATGTTCCCATCATGGATCTCAAAATGCTGATGAAACCTTCACAATCAGAATGTTGTTTTATGCATAAAAAACCCCCTTCATAGATGAAGCTAAGTTCTGGGTTTAGCCATATTAGTCTTTTAACTGCCTAATAGCCCAAATTTTATACTTGCTTCAGAAAACCTCATTTATAATGCAATGAAAATATTATACAGGAAAAGATGTTCCTAGTAACTATTGCTTTCAGTATTCCACTGTATCCCGAGGCTGACAGTTCTAGTATTCCTAAAGGATTTAGGAAGGGGAGGTTTAGCATGTGAAATTATTATGCTAAGACATATTTTGGAATTTTTATGATGCCTATGATAAACATTTCATTCTCCTCAGTCTTGGGGGTCTGCCTGAGCTTTTTACTAGTAATGGATAATATTTTTAGTAATTTTTTTAACTAGTAATGTTAAAAATTGTATCTATTGGATTACCAACTGGCAAATAACTGTCTAGTTTCAATTCATAACTTCTATGAAAAGCTGAGCTTTTGCCATACTGTTCAGCACACTTATCCCATGCTAATCTAAATGTTTTGGTCAATTTAAATTGCTGTGTTTTTCAAGCTTTTTATTGTAGTGCCTCAAGTTGGCCAGATGCTTAGTTGATATAATCCATGTACTTCGGTCAATGTCAATTAATCTGATGTAATGACAGTGCAAGATTGTATCCACTACAGTTTTATTACCCTGTGATCAGGAAAAGACCTCGACTATTTTTGCTGAGAATGGAGAAAAGTAATTAATTTCAAAGATTTTGTATTTTAAACTGTGACTCTCTTATTTTCTTCCCTCTTCATGGCTGAATTTTATGAGATGCTGGATCTGTCAGCTGAAATGACAAATTTCTAACTCAATCTCTGTTAATTCCTTGAGATAGATGAGTGTATAAAATACTGCATGTAACTACACAAATTACAGATTTAGCGAGTTTAATTGCTATGCTTTGCCCATTCTATTTTCTTTTCCTAACATTCCTGTAGCATGTATGTCCTATATATTAATTTTCATAACCTTTAACAATTATTGCATGACCTTAAATTGACATCTGATAATCTTTTTACCTAGGTTACTTACAAAATGCTCAATTTGAATTGAAAATTTGCACTCTTTATCAGTTTACAAATAAATTGGATTTTTTAAAACAAGTAAACAGCTGCTTTTTACATGGAACTGTGGATATCAGATATAAAAACTTAGATGACTTTGTCCATTGTACTCAGTGAAAGAGTCTTCCTGGTTGTAGCTGAAGTAGAAGGTTGCAGCACAAAGGCATGTGTTAGTCTTGATTCCATGAAGAGGTCCCATTAGTTCTAAAGCTACTACCATGAAAAGAAAGTCCAGTGAATACGTAGTTGTGTGAGTCAAAGATATAATTGTAGTGCCTGGAACAAAGGATTTGTTTATCTTATGCTTTTAATACTTCATTTGAGAAACTATAACAAATTAAATTATTGCTTTCTTATTCTCTTAATGCTGACATTAACAGGTCTATACAAATATATACAGATCTACCTGGTTTAGAAAAGCAGCACAAATATTTCAGATCAGAAGGGAAATCATAGTAGTTACACTTTTGTTGAAGATGGAGACAAGACACCTATTGCAAAAGAACTAAAAAAAAGTGCTAGGAACACTTTCATTTATTTTCCTTTATAGTATTTCCTATCCAGCTGGCTCCCCATAAGAAGTCTCAGTTTCTACTCTGCTGTCCCATTTCCCCCAAAGCAACTAATCCTAATGAACAACCTACTCATGGCAGAAATTTGGACAAGAAACATGGGAAAAATTATCATAAGCTCATTCAAGATGGGCAGATGGTTCTTATAGTGTAGCACAGGGAACACTACAAGATTACCGCAGGGTATTATTTGTCAAGTTATACCAATAAAGAGGAGAAAAAATAATTGTAATGTTGAAATAGATCCAAACAACTACTTTGGAAAATGTATTTATGTTAGAAATAGCGCTGGGGTTTTAACCCCATTGAAGTTCAGTGTAATGTAATGTACAGTCTATATTAAATGTTCTAAACTTTGGGCTATGAAACTGTCTAAAGAAAACCCAAAAGAATGAAGAAAATAGATAACAGTATGCGTATATGCTTTTACTTAAGGATCAAATCCTTTCTGGATGGAGACGAGAGTTGGAGTGTTTAAAACATTTCCATAACTTCCAGAAAATTTCTCTGTAACTAGAGAGATGATATTGTTGCTGAAAAAAAAAAAAAAAAGGCTTTGGAGAACATATTTATTCAAAAAAGTACAGGGAGTGAAATAAAAATTACAACTGTCATGGTAACTCTTGTCATTTTGGTTTGTCGTTTGAATTTTTTTTCCCAGAGTCTCAGTCTCCTTACTGTCAGTGCTGCTTGCCTGCTGTTCGCTGCCTGCTGTTCATTGTCTCCTGCCTTGCAGAGAGAATTCTTTTGCTAAAAGCTACCAGGAGAAATCTGGATATAATTGACTCAGGTCTGAGCCAGGTGAATGCAAACTGTACCAATCGTGTTTCCCACAGTCCAGGAAGCCACCACAATCACAATGACTACACACATGCCTTTGTGCCATATTCCATTAGCTCACATACTCGCTGAGTGTCATGCTACTCAGAGTCATTCTCAGTAACTGTAACATTGGCCACTTACAGTACCAGGTACTCTGAAATGGGAAACCTCAAAATAATAGGACATTATAACCAAAGCTAGGACTTCAAGGAAACTCTAAATAAAAGGTACGGACCACGCACTCATGAGGGAACAAATTTTTGGCAGTGCAAATAAGACACTTAATGGATCCACAAAGACAAGTAAGCAAGACACGCTATTAATCTCTAGTCATATCACTATGTGGAATATCACTGAAACAGATTCTTAAAGACTAACACTTGTTCCAGAGAGGAGCTGCATTCTGGATTGTGTTTGATCCAATCCAGTGACAAAAAACCAAACCAAAACCACAACAAAACAACAAAAAGTAGAGTAAAGAACAAAAATTATAACCATCTGACTCACAGGTTTTTCTCTCTAAAGATTTTTGTATAAGTTGCATATTGTATATACCTAGTAAAACACTGAAAAGCACAAAGTAGATAAACATGCAGAAACCTTTTCTGTGAATTGCAGTGTTCTTTCAGAGCATCAGATTGTTTCCAGCTACTAGATGCCTATTAGTATCAATAGACCTTTTAATGAAACAGTGCTAGTTTTAAGTTTCTTTTGTGGAAAACAGCTTTGCACATCTCTGAAGAGCCCCTGTAAAGTCCTTAAGGCTCTGCATTATGATTTCTGTACAGTATACTGCTAGTCCTAATGTAAGTCTTCCACACAATCCAAACCCAGAAGTTAGGAAGACTGTATGCTAGCTGTTATACAACACGGAAAGGCAGTAAGGACATTATGATTGACTGCAAAAAAGCCAGAGTAAATCAAGCACAAGCAAAACTGGCAGCAAACTGGGATTTGTCTGTCAATATGGGATTCTTACATATACAGTGCATTGAGAAAAGTTTTTGTAAAGAATAATATGCATAACTCTACATAGGAATGAACATGAATTACTATTCCTAGAGTAAAAAAAAAAAAAAAAAAGAGGTAACAGATGTGTAGAAAACCAAAGATCTGGGAGATTTGTTATTGGTTGGCGGCATTTGTCAGAGTTTCAAAAGTCAGGTTTTTCTGATCAGTCTGTGCTTGCTGTGCCTCCCAGGGCTGAAATTTCTGATGGGTAGGTACTCTTAATTCATACCATTCATGCTGATATCTAGATTCAATGAATAGATGCTCTAGCTGCTTTTTATGCTCTAATGAAATAAAATAAGGGATTAGCATTTGTTTAAAGCGAACCTGGTCATAATTATTGCTTTTTTTTTTTCACCATGGAACAATCTGGACCTCCCAAACTGGAATCCTTATTCAAAAAATTTAACCAAGAGACTCAGTGTGTTAGCTGCTGATAGTCCACAGCTCTAACTTGTCTAAAGTAATCTTACCTCTCTTGCTGAAACATGCATGGTGGGGCTTTTGGGTACTTAACAGTAAATAATTCTACAGATCCTCTCTGATTGCACTACACCTTTTGGCAATACAGATAGATGTAGGACCCTCCAACCCTAAATGGAGCATTAGTTTGGGATTCAGATATCTCCAATACATAAGTACAACAATGTCCACTCAAAGGATGTTGGAAGAGAAGTTCAATGCCTTTGCTGGCCACTATCTGTCCATCATCAGCATGATTTTAATTTTTATAACTGAAAGCAGCATGTACTGCATCTCTAAATCTTGAGCCTGCACTTGAAGCTCAGAAGTATTTGCCATTTTACTGTTCTGTTTGTATCCAGATTGCCATAGAGAATTATGGCCAAGGCCCCTCAAATGGGGCGAAGCAGCACCACATGCCATTTAAGAACTGTTGTACTGAACAAAGCTTACTCTCTTCTGAGTCTAAACTCTGTGTCAAGACAGAGACCATCTGGTCTTTCCCTTGGACCAACAGTTACCAAACTAGAAATCATGCTTCTGGAAATGTGTCTATAAATGCTGTTAAGAGTCCAGGCACAAAGATAATTTGAGAACTGCTGCCTTAAATATTGCTCAATATCCTGTTTACATGAAATGTGAAAAATGAAAAGTAATATAGCCACTATTGCAATGATTCTAAACTCCTCAAGGGTAGTCTCCTTACTGTAGAGGAAACTTGTTAAGGTCAAAGCATATTTTTTCAATTTTTATTGCCAATGTATACCAAAGCAGACAAGATCACTGTGTGGGTACAAGGCTCTATTTTTCTCCTCTCTTTTGAAACCTTTATTTGTTGCTAGAGTTTTTTTGGTTGGTTTGTTGGGCTTTTCGGAGGGTGTTTTTGTTTAGTTTTTTTTTAAACAAGGAGTGGAGATTATTCTCCAGTCTGAAATTAAAAGAGTCTCAATTACCACTTCCCTTAAACCCCCAAACTACCCAAAGTGCTGTGTTTTTCATGTCATGTACTCTGGTGCATGTCCCTCCCCTCAAAGCAGACTGTGAAACAAACTTTAGGCTGCTTTGTATCCTTTTCAGAATACCATGCTGCAATATGTTTATGCAGTTTTACTCTTTGCCTTCTGAGTATTTGGTCCTTTATCCTTATAGTAAATGCCTTGTTATTTCCTTGTAGTTTCACTGTACTCTGACACTGAACAGAAATTATCTTGTACTTTTATGCTGACCTTTCTTTCATAAAGATTTCAGAATAGAGGCACATTAACAAAGCTGATAAAGTCCTGTGGAAAATTCTATTATACCTTCTGTAGTGATAACTAAAAAAGCTGGCATACAAAGAGGACCTCTTCTTTCTTGACTTTGTATTTAGTTCATTGTCTACCATGACAATTTACGGAATGTGTTTGCCAATTTTTCTTTTCCCCCAATTTAAATTTAAAAATAAACTTAAATGACTCTCATTTATGTACAGACATTGGCCATGGCTCAGGAAAGCACTCAGACATATTTTTATTTCCCTTCAAGACAGCATATAAGCACATGAGCAAAAATAAACACAGAGGTAAGGCTTACTAGAAGCATTCGGTAAACTCAAAATCTGAACTGAAAAAAGGTGCACTCATATAGTCCTAAGTTCATCTGGAAAGTCAATTCCTCTTCTGTTTCTGTCTTTCCTCAAAGAAAAGATACAGATAAAGCTGCCTGTCAGAAACACTGGTGGTGCCACTGTGAAAATATATTTAAGAAAGGGCAAAAATTCTGGATGGGCAGAGGAGTGAGGGGAAAACAGTGGGAAAGACAGCCTGGCAGACACCAAGGTCAGTGGAGAGCAAGGAGATGCTCCAGGAGCCATAGCAGAGATTCTCCAGCTGTCTGTGAAGAAGACCATGGTGAACAGGGGAAATGTATGAGGAGTAAGGAGCAGCAGAGAACACCTGTTACGGGCTGACCACAACCCTCATTGTCCATCCTCCTGTGCTGTTCAGGGGTGGGGAAGGAGATAGAGGAGTTGGGAATGAATGAGTGAAGTTGTGTCTATGGAAAAGCAGGGGAAAAATGTGCTGTTTAAATTTTGTCTTTGTTTCCAATTTCCCAAATCTATTTTAACAGACAATAAATGAATTTTCCCCAAGTATGTTTGGCCCATGACAGTAACTGTTATCTCCCTGTCCTTATCTCAACCCATGAGCTTTTTCATCTTATTTTATCTGCCTGCCCTGTTGAGCTGGTGAGCGAGACTGTCTGGGTGGGCATCTGGCAGTCAGCCAGGGTCAACCCAACACAAGTATAAATTATTTCTGTCACAGGAGATACATGGAGCACTTCCTGAATGGTTCATGTACAGTGAATACCAGCTTCAATGGTTAAAAATTATGTCACTGTGAACACATTTAGAAGCCTTACCTTCGTGAGGATACATTACAAAATGTATCTCTGGTCTCGGGAGTTGAGCAGAGTCAGGTTTGGGTCTTGTCTGGGGTTGGACAATGTTATAGGAGGATCAAGAGATTTTCCCCAAGG
>WYDI02025172.1:0-10227 GCA_009867235.2 Psittacus erithacus | reverse complement strand
ACAACTCTTTGCATGCTGCCATCCAGCCAGTTCTTTATTCACCAGGTGGTCCACCTATCAAACTGTTGTCTCTCCAATTTAGAGGCAAGGATGTCGCGTGAGACTGTGTGGAACGCTTTGCACAAGTCCAGGTAGATGACTTAAGCTAAAAGTTGTTACAGACCACTTTGGAGCTCAGACTAAAACAATCAGGAGCAGTGAAGAGGTTCAAGGTTCAGACTAAGTATGCCTGTTTCCCATTTACAATGGCAAAACTGCTGAGAAACAGAGCTTGTATGGACAGCCTTGCCTTCCCTGAAAATCTGTTTCTGTTTAAATTACACTTCTGGAAGAACAAGACAGGTCTTTTGTTTTCAATAGCAAAACATTTCCTAACTGAACATAAAACCCTAGCTTTTAGGGCAGGATTCTCCCAACATGGGAATTAGAAAGTGGGAAGTACAGCAGATCAAGTACAGATCAGGTATGTCTGAAGATACAGAAATGACATATTAAGCCAAAGAAAACTTACGGTTATTGCAGAAGAAAAGTAGAGAGAGAAAACAGTAATTATAAGGATTTCTTCAGGCTCCTCCAACCTACAGGTCCCTAGGTTGCTCAGCTATGGAAACTGTGCTTACTCATCCTTGGGAAAAGAGAACAATGTCATATAGGATCTTTACACCAGGTAGCCATTGTGCGCCTCACTGTGACGTGCGTAAAGGAATGGCTGGGCTTTCCCAATATCCTGATTTTCCTCTTCAAAGCTGCTTTTAAGAAAAGAAGACTTGGAAACCTCAGTGTGCAGGCTGTCAGGAACAAGGATTGCTACTGTTCAATTATGCCACTGTGGACAGAAATGGACTGTCTTTCCCTCTACAGGGAGGGAAAGGTCCATGACAACTTTACAGCCACCATCTATAGCTGAGTAGAACTGGAGTGGGGATGAGAAAGGAGCAGAAGATACGTTTTGTATAAATCTCAGTTCAAGACTCAAAAGATTCAGTAGATATGCACATCAGTTGCACAATTCAAATATGCACAATTCAAATATGCACAATTCAAAGATTTAATATGCACATGAAGACTACTTTGCAAGAGTAGCTTAAGTTGGCTCTAGTATAAATGAAAAATCACACTTATGAACTTCACTGGCTAGAAATAATTACATATATTTGTTAGTGCTTCTTACTAATCAGTTTTGTATTCAAACCAGAATTCTGTTTTAAATCCAGTGCCTGAAGGAACATTAGAACTATGACTGAGGGTGCCCAGTTCTGGTTCAACCAGGAATTGATTCCTGGTTCATTCTCATATGGCCTGTGCTGTACACAACAACAGAACAGATGCTTCACTTCACCAGTTAGGAGACCAGAGAAAAAAAAAAACAAAACACTTTTCATTTTCCAAATTTGTCTGCTCCGTTAAATTTTGTAAACAGTGTTTTCACTGTCTGTATGCAGAAACAACATTTACTTGGTGTTGAGTAGAAAGAAGACAGAAAAATGGAACTGCAAAGCTACAAAACTTAATGGCCACTATTAACTAAATGTTGGGTTGTTTTTTTTAATTGATGTATTTAAGTAGATTATTCTGCTTTAGCTTTCTTGCTTCCACCTTTTAACTTACCCATCCAGGAGAGATGTTAGCAAAGGGGCCACATCCGCAAATACTGTGTCTTGAGACTCCGAAGCACTGTAAACTCTAAGGAGCAAAGTGCAATGATTAACAGAATTAAAAATATAACTATGTTGTCACAATACCAGAACATAAACTAGGGGAAAGGTAGGCAAGTGACATAAAACTTGTGACCTGCTGACTTTTTAAAACTGGCACAGGTTGCCCAGAGAAGCTGTGGCTGCCCCATCCCTGCCAGTGTCCAAGGCCAGGCTGGACAGAGCCTGGATCCACCCCTCTGGATGGGGGTTTGAGCAACCTGGTCCAATGGAAGGTGCCCCTGCCCGTGGCAGGGGATTGGAACTGGATGATCTTTAAGGTCCTTTCCAACCCAAACCAGTCTGGGATTCTATGATTCTATGTCAGCGAACTGAAAATTAGAACTCCAAGGTTTTCACCCATTTTTTGGGAGCGGCTCTTGTGTGTGCTGGAGGGAACAACCCACAGGTGTACTGTTGTGGCTCTCAGCTTATTCTAAGCCTTCTGCCTGCCTCTCTGGCACAGACTCTACTTTTTTTCAGGCTCTACTGGATCCCTGTTACTTTCTCCCACCTACCAAACTGAAATATCCCTGCCTCCTGTGTCTCCTTTGTGTCCCTAAGAAAGGGAATGATCATGTTGTGCTTCCCTTTAGATGTGGATAAGGCTTTGGGGTACAGAGGCTGCAAACTTGACATGTGACTTGTCTAATGAGAGTCAGTGGCACAGTGGAAATCAGAAGGCCCCTGAGGGTCTTGCTTAAGAATGCACTGTCTTTGTGCACAGCATCAGCCTAAGGCACATCCACCTCCATCCCAACTGAACTATCTGCCCTGAAATAAACCCTTCTCACTGGAGAGAAGACTTTCTTTTACATTGTGATGTGGATTCAAACTAATCCTTAAACAGAATGAAAGACAATGAAATTGAATGTTCTTCTACCTTTTAGAAAACAATGACAGTACAATCTTTGGGCCAGAACAACGTCTAAAACAACTGTCTATGTTTTTCAAATCCAAGTTAAAACCCCAAACTAACACAGGACCCTTCAAAGAAATATTTCCTCTTATCCTTTCAAGTTTGTACAACATAAAATCAAGACCTGAAAATAGGAAATCATCAAAGGGAGGATAATTCTGATCATAAAACATGGACTTCTAGCTCCTTCATTTTTTCTCTAGCATACCAAAAATATATCCTCCCCAAGATTACAGCCTGCAGGCAAGCACTGTTTATACAAGATGAACAGAATATAAAACACGAATGTCATTAGCCACATTTAAGTATTTGAGATATGAATATTTATCTTTGGAAAAAGCTTCTTTTTCTGATATCTTTCTGTTGTGATTCTTGGTTTTTTTAGCTCTGTTTTACAATGAGTGATATGTGTTCTTTATGGCTTATAGCAAAATGACTAACTAGAAACAGGAATTTTGGGTAGCAGCAAACATTACAAAGCATAGTCACTTCCCTGTGTATATAGTATACTAATACACTTCACTTAGCAGTGTATCCCACAGCTTGTGTATTATACTACAAGTGTAACTGAATGAAGACATACTGTGCTCTTTAGTAGTTGCTCAAGCTACATTTGACCATGGTTTGGCCACTATAGTCTATAGCTTGCACAAATGTAGATTTTGCATTCATGTTCTCCATAAAAAAAGACTTTACAAATGCATCACTGATAAACAGATACAGAATTGGAGCCAATCTACTTAATTCGGCATTTTGTTCCTGACAATAGCCAGAGGAAGGAGCAAGAAACACTGTGGTGGCTGGAAACACAGTAATTCATCTCTGTGCCTCATCCTAATCCTTAAAATCTGTAAACTGGCCTCAAAACTGTAATATGAGTTGAATCTCTGTTTCAAAGAAAATATTATTAGAATTAGCATTCAGTTTCTTTTTACATCTTGCTGAATTCTTGGCCTGAAGTAACATCCTGTGGCAATGTACTCCACAGACTAATTATAAGTTGCATGAAAATGTACTCTTTTTAATCAGGAAAGCAGCACTTGTCTGGCTGATGAACAAATACTGCTTGTCTTGCCATTCCACTGATGTGCTGTCATACTACACTGAGAAACCAACAAATATGCAGAGATGTGGCACAGTTTGTACTAGGAGGACATAGACACTGAATAGCAATCCCCTATCCTTGTTTTGCATGCATAGACACATATGCTTCAGTAAACTTTGCACATCAAATCTGCAAGGTCCATATAAGAGAGCAAAAGCACTTCCAAACACTTTTCTCTGCTTCATTTATCATCTACAATTCATAAAATACTCATTAGCACCGAGCCCTCCATCTTAACCAACTAGGTCTCTAACTCACTATGTGTTGAAATGATGTTATTTTTTATAACGTATCAAAACATCACAGAGCTACTACATTAAAAAAACCCTACAACTTAGTTATTTGAGGGATGAAAACATTCATACTGTCTGTCTACCAACCATTAGTGGGGTAGAATCAACCAGTCTTAGTAGTCTGCACTGTGAAGAACTACAGCAGTAGCTAACTATGTCAGATTCAGGTTCTAGTAGCTGTACAGAGGAAAGACACAGGGCTCCATGTTACAGTAACTAATCCAAATATTTACTCAGCTTCCTAAAGTGGTTTTACTGCCCCTACTTAGGTGCCGTGATTCATACGCCACCAGTACACAAATGAAGCAGTTTAAAGTCGTCTTCAACTAGTTTATGCTACACTGTAACCACAGCACTAGCTAGGCATGGACACCCACTTAATTAATCTGAGACCATGGAAGATGCAGCTAATCCAGGGAATCTCTTTCTATAAGCCCATGTATTTTTACCAGAATGATGACAGATTTGTCCCTGTGTAGTGATTAATGTTAATTTTGCCTTGAAATTTTGAGCATCTTTTTTATTTTGCTAACTGATTTGCCAATAAAACTATAAAAGCATAACATGCTGAAAGCTGGAATTTTCTTTCTGAGCTGAAATCAAATGTTTTGACATTTATTAGTTCCATAAACGTTGCTAAAAAAATAAACATTTTTGAGTTCATAAGAACCATATGCTCTTCTGTTTATAGAAAAGAGCTGTGTGGGGACACTAGAAAAACATTCCCCAAGAACTGCATTCTTTGGGGATTTACATTTTTTTTAACCCTTTTCCTGATTATCAGGATCTACACCACATGTCCAGAGTCACAGCATCTCTGGAGTCCTTTGTCAATACTACTAGCTGTGTTGCTCTACAGAGTTGAATTCCAGCACTATTCTGCATTTTCTTCAACTGGCATGGCTGTATTAGGTATAGCTAGAGAGTGAAAGAAATTACTTTGAGTAGCTTAGCATACATGCAACGAGGTCGTTTACCTTGACAAATCTCATATGCCTGGTATCAAAGGAGTCCTATAACCTATGGGGTCAGTAAAGCTTCCCAAGATTTGCATTATCTCAGGAATTTTGTTTTTGGTGGCCTATACAACAGCAGTCCCCAGTCTTCATAAGTAGAAAAAGGCAGCATCTTAGAAGGATTCTTCAAGGAAAGGGTGAATGACTGGTAACATTTAACAAACCTACAGCAGTTCAGGCTGAGCAGGCTCAGAACTTAAGTTTAAACTAGGACAGATAATTCATGCTGGATAAATCTGACTTTAAATCAAGCTTTGTCTCCGAGCAAGGAAGCATGAAATTGTCCTCATGTGTTCTGTTTCCAGAGGGTTTTGAGGCATGGTTGAGGGCAGAGAGCCTACTGTATGAGGCATTGTGATGTACAGATGCAAAGTTTGCATTAGAAAAAGGCACAGGCCAAATTTCTCTATTTCTTCATTTACAGAAATATCATTTGTATTACTTTAACCCTTCACTCCTACTTTCAGAAGTTCAGGTCAGCTCCATTCTGAAAGACCATAAGACATTTTTCAGCCCGATTCCCTGCAGTTTTCTGTCTTGTGGACTGACTCTCTGGCCTTCCATAAGGCACAAACGCCAACTAAAACCCTTACCACAGCTAGTGCATTCAAAATCTCTCTTGTTTATTTGTATTCTTGAGCATCTAATAAGGTAAGAGGTCATATCACAGCCTTTCCCTTTGAAAGCACTGATTTACATGCCACTACTCTACCCTGCTGTCCATGTTCAGGCTATTTTAACTCTTAAGTTAAAAGCAGCATGGCTCATCGTCAAGTCTTACAAGTCCTTAGTCCAGTTTCTTGCTCAGTCATGCTGTACGTCTAATGCTGAAGTTATCCACCTCAATTCATAGGATCAGAATAGTTTGGGCTGAAAGAGACCTTTAAAGTTCATCTAGTCCACAACCCCTGCAATGAGCAGGAACATCTTCAACTAGATCAGGTTGCTCATAGCCTCAACCAGACAGACCCCCATCCATGTTTCCAGGGATGGGGCATTTACCACCTCTCCGGGCAACCTGTTCCAGTGCTTCACCACCCTCATTGTAAAAACTGTCTTCCTTATAGCGAGTCCTAATCTACACTATTTTAGTTTAAACCCATTACCTCTTGTCCTGTTTTAACAGGCCCTGCTAAAAAGTTTGTTCCCATTTTTCTTACAAGCACCCTTTAAGTACTGAAAGGCAAACATCACTTCCTTACCTTTAAAATGTGGGTAACATTTTACTATCTATCTTACAACATGTAGCAAGAATCATATGAGCTATCAGTCAGGGAAGCGTGTCAAATCTACACAGGTTTCAGACTTAGAAATATCAGTAAGTAGTCTTCATTGAGAGGGAAGACGAAGTGTGTCATATATATCTTGAAGTGCCTTTTCTCAAGTGAGGTGTGTTGCCTACTAGGGGCTCAGATCAGCAATGCTGCTGAGAGGCTGCCTGGTCTAGTAAGTCCAGCTATTACCCACTTCCTGTGGTCCATGTGGGTGCTAGTGATATTGACAACAGTATCCTGTGAATCATTAAGGACTACAGAGCCCTGGGAGAGGTGGTTAGGGGCTCTGAGGCTCAGATAGTTTTTTCATTGATCCTCCAGGTCAAAGAGGAGAACCTTGAAAAGGCCAGGTGGAGTGGCAGGTTAGTAAAAAGTTAGAACGGTGGTGCCATAGCCAGGGGTTTGGGTATTTAGAACATGGGACTCAATTTAGGAGGCCAGGTCTACTAGAGGCTGGTGGAGCTGGTCTGATGAAGAAGGGGAAAAGCTGCCTTGGTAGGAGACTTGCCAGGCTGGTCAAGGCAGCTTTAAAATAGATGTGTTAGGGGAGGGGAGCAGCATTCCGTCCCAACACTCCCAGTCAGTTGCCAGCACCTTTAATACATGCTTGGAGCCTTGCAGAGCTGTTTCAGCCACTCCAGCCAATGAGTCAGCTTCGTTTGGAGCTCAGCTTGGATGCCTCTATACAAATGCCTGTAGTATGGGGACTAAACAAGAGGAATTACGAGATGTGTGCATGTCTACGGGGACATGATATCATTGGCATCACAGAAACATGGTGAGATGGCTCCTGTGACTGGAGTGTTGGAATGGAAGGTTACAGGCTCTTTTGGAAAGACAGGCCAGGCAGACGGAGAGGGGAAGTTGCTATTTATGTCAGTGATTGGCTGGAGAGTATGGAACTCTGGGAAGCTGTGGTCAGTCAACAGAGAGGTTGTGGGTCAGAGTCAAAGGGAGAACAGCAATAGGGGTCTACTACAGATAGCCCAATCAGGAGGACTCTGTGGATGAAGCACTCTATGGATAGATAGGAGCAACCCCACGCTCGCAGGCCTTTGTCAGGCCAGGGTCAGACAGAAGATCTTAAGGTCCTTTCCAACCCTAACTATTCTGTGATTCTCTGATTATATAGAACTTCCAGCAATCCAGATTGCTGCACATGACTACCTACCTTTCAAACTGAAAAGTCTTATTTACTGATGCATGACCAGGACGGCTACACTTTACAAGGACAGTTTCCTAAGGGAAAACCAAAACAGTCATAGTTAATATCATAGGCTCACACAGAAACACAAAGAAATACAAAGATATATTTATCATTTCTAACATTCGAGCTAAGAGCAGTAATAAAGGATCGTGAAGTCCAAGGTCCTTCTCCAGCAGTCACCAGCATATGAGTCTTTACAGTCTGTATATTGCAGTGAAACTAGCAAGACTACAAGACATGATCTCAAAATGTGGATTATTAAAGACCAATCAACACAAAATATGTGCACTTAGGTTCATGAGGAAAATTCAAACCCTTACCTGAACTTATGTGCCTAGAGAGCCATAGGCAAGTAAATCCAATCTCCCTAACTGCCATCACAGGTAGAAAAAAAAGGCAAAAAATAACTCTGTATTATAGAGCCAGTTTTCACAGTGTCTTTTCAGATTGATTTTACATACATTTGTGCCTAGAACCGAGCAGCAGATGCACACTTTATAGAGTAACACGCTAGACCACCACTGTGAGAAAGATCTGCACTAGCACAATAGCTGGAATTACATGAGTTTATAATGGAATCCACTTTCCAGATGGATTACATAGTAACTTTCTAAGTCTGACAGATATGTAAGCAACTCTTTTAAACTATTACCAGAGTACAATCGCAGCAGTCTGACATGCCTTACATAGCAAGTTCTGTGCCCATTTGCTGCTTCATGGGAAATGTTGCTTAAATGTAGAGAAAAGCACAGAAAATACTTCATCTAATCCAAGGGGGTTTCCTAGCTTACTAACCTGGGGTAACATTACTGCATTTGATGGGAGTGCTGAAATTCCTACTGTGCTTCAGACAAGTAGCTTGGATTGCTAAACTAATGGCTTTCAAATTAGTACTGCTACAGACTGAAGCTGTGAACAGCTGAGCAAATAACAATTGCATAACAGTATGCCCAGCATGCAAATGGCTAACAAAAACCAAATTTCTTGGTTTGAATTTACAAGTATTTCTTCCTTTTTGGAGAAGGCCAATGTATCATTATCAAACTAACGATGACAACACTCACTCTACAGAATGAGCTGTTACCCATCACAATACTGGCAAGTTTAGCCACAGTACAGATGTAAGTACAACACTTTGCTACAGAATGGCCTGAGACCGAAATTCTAATAGGATCAGTAACCAACAGGCACTGGGGGAAGGAGAAAAAAAGAACATTAAAAAAAAAAGGAAAAGAATTCTATTGTTATGGAACACATTTCTGATTCAGAGATCAATGTACTTGCAGACCGGCTTTCCAAAAGGTGAGAAATGGGACATAAAAAGCTATTTGCATAACAGAGAAACAGAAGAATTGTTAATAGGCTGAAGTTTCATATGAGCATTTGTAATGACCTTTCTTTCTCAGGAGATTAGCGTGGGCTCACACATATCCACTACTGCTACTGGCCTATGAAATCTCATCAAGTTTCCCTGTCAATAGTGCTTATGAAATCCACACAGCTGTCTCGCAAGAACACTGCAAAATCTTTTTTTCACCCCAGAGTCACAGAATACTCCCAGTCTGAGTTCTTTCAGGGCAATATGAATCCTTGAAATGACAAAAGTATACTTATTAAATATCCACAATCTGTCCTGACATCCAAGCCTGCTACGTAATCCATGTGGGAGCAGTTCAACCTGATGTGCACTATGTACTTCCTGATGTGCACTATGTACTTTCTCTCCACCATTATAGCACAATAAACTATAGAAGAAAGGCTCAGATAGTTGTTACTGTTATGCTGAGGAGCTGGGCATACATAGGAAAGTGAAAAAACTTCACAAATCTTAAAGTAGCTCAAAGCCTGAAATGAAATACTCTTCTCTACATCCAGTAAAATCCTAAGCCTTTTTTAGACTTAGAATGAGAATAATGATTCTCTAGACAAGACGAGCAAGATTATAGCAAAGATCACATATGTCTTTTGAAGAATGATATGAATCTCAAAATAAACAAAAGAAAAAACACTCAAAGACTAAATGGAATTCAAGTAGTCTCAGTCTCACAAATAGATACTCAACCATTCTGTCCAAGTATCAGTTCTGCCCATCTACAGTCAATTTGAAGGAAGATGTAACACAGCTCATGGCAGAAGAGAAGCAAAGCTGCTTTATACTGCCATTTCTGTTGTGGTCTTTCACTACGAGACAGCTGTTTTCCCTATTCTAGCTATAATATGAAAAAGTTGTAGCACAGATGAAACAGATCAGCAGATTACTAGAGCTTCTATCCAATCCAGGAGCAATGTCAAGCTGAAGCTTGTCCAGAAGATCCAACCATAGTTTCCTCTATGTATGCTGGATTGCGTTGTGACTGGTTCTCAAATGCAGCTCTGCTTTCTAACACACATTAGTTCTAAAGTGATCATGGTATATAACTGCCTTGTTATATTATGTGTATACAGTATTTTCAGGGAAAAATCTGGAACGACAGCCATGATCTAAAAAGCAAAACTAATAAACTCAGCACCTCTATCACAGTTTTCCTTCACTTTGATCTAAAGTTTCCTTTAAATCATAAATACTTGTCTGAAAAATGGTTAATTTGTTTCCAGAAATATGAGCTTTGACTCTGTTGCAATTAAGACATCCTTGTCTCTAAATTGGAGAGACAACAGTTTGATAGGTGGACCACCTGGTGAATAAGAACTGGCTGGATGGCAGCACGCAAAGAGTTGA
>WYDI02025171.1:57089-82188 GCA_009867235.2 Psittacus erithacus | reverse complement strand
AAAGAACTGGCTGGATGGCTGCACGCAAAGAGTTGTGGTCAATGGCTCAATGTCCAGCTGGAGACCAGTAACGAGTGATGTCCCTCAAGGGATCGGTGTTGGGACCGGTCTTGTTCAACATCTTTGTCAGTGACATGGACAGTGGGATTGAGTGTGCTCTCAGCAAGTTTGCCGATGACACCAAGCTGTGTGGTTCAGTTGATACACTGGAGGGAAGGAATACCATCCAGAGGGACCTTGACACGCTTGTGAGGTGGGCTGATGCCAGCCTTATGGAGTTTAACCATGGCAAGTGCAAGGTCCTACACCTGGGTCAGAGCAAGCGCAGACACAGCTACAGGTTGGGCAGAGAAGAGATTCAGAGCAGCCCTGCGGAGAAGGACTTGCGGGTGTTGGTTGATGAGAAAAAGAACATGAGCCGGCTTCAGTGTGTGCTCACAGCCCAGAAAGCCAACCGTATCCTGGGCTGCATCAAAAGGAATGTGACCAGCAGGTTGAAGGAAGTGATCCTGCCCCTCTACTCTGCTCTCGTGAGACCTCATTTGGAGTTTTGCGTGCAGTTCTGGTGTTCTCAACATAAGAAGGACATGGAACTGTTGGAACAAGTGCAGAGGAGGGCCACGAGGCTGATCAGGGGACTGGAGCACCTCCTGTATGAAGATAGGCTGAGAAAGTTGGGTCTGTTCAGCCTGGAGAAGAGAAGGCTGCATGGAGACCTCATAGCAGCCTTCCAGTATCTGAAGTGGGGCTATAGGGATGCTGGGGATGGACTTTTCATTAGGGACTGTAGTGACAGGACAAGGGGTAACAGGTTAAAACTTAAACAGGGGAAGTTTAGATCGGATATAAGGAGGAAGGTTTTTGCTGTAAGTGTGGTGAGGCACTGGAATGGGTTGCCCAGGGAAGCTGTGAATGCTCCATTCCTGGCGATGTTCAAGGCCAGGTTGGACAGAGCCTTGTGTGACATGGTTTAGTGTGAGGTGTCCCTGCCTATGGCAGGGGGTTGGAACTAGATGATCTTAAGGTCCTTTCCAACCCTAACTATTCTATGTTTCTACTCTTCTATTTGGTGGCAATTAGAAATATAGAAAAATTAATAATTCACTTTGGGCACACTTTTTTTTTTCTCCATTTTATTTTCCCTTTTTTTTTTCTGCTGACTTTTATGTACATTGTTTTTTGGTTTCTCACACCCAATCTTGCTCACTAGAACTTACCTTTAGTGTCTCCAGTGACTCTGAATTGGATCATCGTGACAGCAGGACTTTGGCAGTTGTCAGCTGTGTAAAGACTGGCAGGCAAATAGGAAGTTCGGTGCCTTTGTAGTGGTTTATACCAAAAGTGTGCCTGGCATGTCTGTCTGATTTCCAAGGGAAAGGCAGAGTATGGTGTGGCAGGCAGGCATGGTTACAGCAGGTTACAGTGAGGTATGTCATTTCAGAGCATGCAATTTCCTCTTTGAGTAATTTTTCAAGAAAGGATGAATCACTACATCCTCTTCTGTAACTGTGGTTCTGCTTCAGCATATCAGTGCCGTGACTGGTTCTGAGGTGGATGCACCTTTTTAATGCTAACCGGAGGTGAATAACGCACACTACAGCAGAATGCCCAACCCCTTTGCAAAGTTTGGGGAAGATGGCAAAAGGATACGCAAGGTCCATTTGCAGCTTCCACAGCTGACCACACATGGAAACTGCTAAGCAATGAATATGAGATCTTAGCAATGCATAAACAAATGAAAATGAAATTACTAACTTGCTTTGTTTTGCTTTAAATTTGGCATGAGAAGATCTGAAGAATTCTGCCTCACACCATTGTTAAGGGAACAAGATTAAAACTGTACTAACCTGCTCTGTCAAAGGATCAATATTAGCAGCATGATTTGTTGTTTCTAAGTGTCCCTTTTCCCCAGTAAAGCCCAAATAGTTATCTCTTTCACTTAGTGGAGTTCTTCTTTGTTCAGATCTTTAAGAACTTTCCATGTCATTAAAGCTCTCTGCGGAGCTGGCAGCTTTGACATCTGACATCCGTTTTTTTTCGCAGTATTTCCACAGAAAGGTAGCAGCAATTCCCAGTGGCAGCTTCCCAGAGCAGAGGGAATACCTCAGTGGAGAGTTCATTTGTTATGCAGCATCTGGGATTCTTTTCAGCATCTCCAATTACTGGCATGATCCAATTCCCATTAACATCAAGGAAAAGATTCCCATGACTTCAATGGGGACCAGAACTAGATCCTAAACTTCTGTTGACACCAAACATTGGAACAGAAAGTGGATATTGTTGCTGAGTTTTGTATAGAACAAATCAGAACAGAAACTCTAGGTTTATATGCTATCAAGAATAAAAATGTCTGATGTTGCTGAAGGGTTTGGTTTTGGGTTTTTTTCCCTTTGTTTTGCTTATTTTTTATAATGTTTGATGTGTAATGGAGAAAAAAAAATCCTGGTTTAATAGCCTCAGGATCATAAATTTTGTCATACTATTGTCATACTGTCTTCCTACATGTGAGACACAACTGCATCTGTTACTGCTCTGATGCCTGTATGGTAAATCAATGCCAACAGGAAAAGACAGCTCCATTAGAAACAAATAGTTGTAACACAATATCTAATCACAGGTATTTGCAGCGCTTTGGAAGCACCATTTCAATCCAAACTGTGATTATACTGGGTATTTAGCAATGGTGACTTGTTACTTGTAAATGGAGATACTGGTCTTGAGCAAAAATTGGCATAAAATGTGTTTAGTTTAAGGGCAACCTCAAAGTTGGCTTCTTAATCTACACAGTTACAGCCGTGCTCTGTGTGCAGCTAAACCCCTGCTGCTGATTGGCAACGTACAGAATCCAAAGCAGTGGCAGAAACACCCCCTTTATAATATCCTTGGGACACAAGCAATGCGATCATTATAAAACGGTGCACTCTCAAGCTTAGCACATGCAATATAATTTTGGTTTGATGCACACTATGTAGGAAAAGATTATGCGCATAACGAGAGTGAAGTCATCTACTACTTGAGCAGAAAGTGCCTTGCCAAATGAGCTAGCACCCTCCCACAGGGATCCTCTAGTGTACAGCTGGGTGAAATAGTTTGCCCAGAGCCTGTTCTTGAGAAAAGCAGAGGATTTTTGTTCATGTAGATATTCAGGTTAATTTCAATGCATCATTTTCCCCTGGGAAAGACAAAACCCAAACCAACCAACCAACAACCAAAACAGCCCAAACCAACGAAATACCCAA
Source organism: Psittacus erithacus (assembly GCA_009867235.2). Classification (NCBI taxonomy): domain Eukaryota; kingdom Metazoa; phylum Chordata; class Aves; order Psittaciformes; family Psittacidae; genus Psittacus; species Psittacus erithacus. The sequence continues at coordinate 78,949 of WYDI02025171.1, read as the reverse complement.
CCGAAAAATTCCAAATAATTTCAGTTAAATGCTGTTTCTTGATTTTTTTTTTTTAAATCAGTTTTTTGGAGCCTTGAGAACTATAACAATCAAAACTAAAATGTGGACTTAAAAGTACTAGCCCCCACCCTGGAAATAGAGGATTGCATGTGGAGCTTTGTTATGATCTAGTTACTCTAAATGAAATCCTGGTCTTGCCTGATTTTAAGATAAACCATGGTTTGGGTTGACACAAAATATGTTGGGCTACATTTTAGTTATTAGGGTTCACTCATTGATGTGAGAAATTAATTCTGTGGCCCAATTCAAAACAGAAGGATTTTTATATCAGATAACTTCTAAAAAACACCCTGCTTTACCTAATTCTTTGCACTTGGGCTTTGCTGTGCAAGACATTACAAATAAGTCTCTTTCAGCACCCTGTAGGGCACTTCAGAAGCATCCCGGTCTCATGAGTCCCTTCCTGCTCTGAGCACGCAATGTGTACTTAAGCAGGTCTTTTTCCAGGCTGCACAGTGTGGGAGTAGGTTAGTGTGCTTTTGCTTCCACATTATGTACTCAAAAATGCAATTAAAGGCTTACATTATTGTATGGAATTCTGTTGGGAAGGTTATAAAGATAGGGACCATCTGCAAAATTCAGCTCCAGGCCTGGCTTCATATTTCAAATGTGCTAAGTCCAAGGCTGTTTGGAGCAAAAGTTTTTGCTCTGTTCTCTCACTGTTCTTTGCCTCTTTACTTGTGCGTGTCTAAATACACCACACAGTCCATACGGTGTGTATGCTTATTTAGGCCACATTTGCACAGAAGCCCCTCTGTGTGTGTGTATAGTGAATGCCTTAAATGCAGAGACACAGCAGCATTTATTCTTCCTATTGTAGAAGCAATTGCTTTGTCTTTCCTCTGTATGCCACTTAGTAGAAGACAGCACATAGTTAGGGTGTCACTAGATGACATGACCTGAACCCTGATCCTCAAGCTTTTTTACAAGCACATTGCAGCAAAACCAATAGGCAGAAATTTTGGCAAAATCAAACCAAGAGGTAGAAAGTTCGGTCAGACAAAAGGGCTCCTCAGAGGTAGGTCTAATGAGTGCCCATGAAGTAGAGGATGTGGTGGTATGGCTGGCTGAAACGGACACCTCCTCCACAGAGAACCATGTGAGGTGGCATATCATGGCCAGTCAGTGCTTGTTGAAAGGGCAGGGTGGCTGCTGTTTGCCCCTTTGCTGTCTAGCTCTGCTCAGTGGCTGAGACGAAAGCAGGATGGGATGTAGCGCAGCTGCCTCCCCAAGTATCACCACTTTCAAATTCCACTTCTTATCTCAGCCCTTCTTCCTTGTTCCTAATTACCACCTACTCCAAGATGTCAAGAACATACTCCCAGGAATAAACTGCAAGATAAACAAACCCCAGACAAACATCAAAGCTTAAAACAAACTGATAAGCCCCTTTGATTGATTTTAAGGGTCGGTAGGGAGAGGTGTGTTTGGATTGGAAGGTGCAAATGTTGAGCGGAGCAGCACCTGCTGTCTTGTGATGTGACCAAACCATTTGGCTTGAAAAGGCCAAGAGATAGGGAATCTGAAATCCATTTGGAGTTACAAAAGCAGCAGGGGAGGCTTAGATGAACAAAGGGGCTCTCCAGGCAGGGCCGTGTGCTGCTTTTTGTCAGCTGGGTATCACATTCCCTGCTCCAGCGTGACAGACAAATGCCAGGCCAGATGATGTGATACGATCAGCCTTTTTGATTGAGGTCTGTACCTGTATTATGTGATGGCAGCAGATGCTGATTCAATATGGGGGCAAGTGCAGAGGTTGTACAGCTCAGCAAAAATTATTTACAGTTTTATTTGTCAGTGGGCAGGAAGGGTGTTGCCGAGAGGCAGAGCAGGTTTGGGATGTGTCTGTGTGAGGATTGAGTACTTGTGAAAGACGCTCAGTTGCAGAATAAAACATGTATGCAACAGTAGAACTCCCAAACCCCTTCCCCGGGTCTCACAGGCTTTCAGTCCCGCTCTGCAGAGATTGTGCTTACCCTGTCTGATGCAGGACTGGGAATCCAGTGCATGCCTAATAAACTGGAGATTAGTAGAGAAAGCCTACAAAGGCCTAAATATGTCTAACATCAAAGTGATGTAATTTACTGTGATAAACAGGATATAGCTTCCTCTCTGAAGCCCCAATACTGCAAAGATACTTCCATGCTCTTAACTACACACATACAGTACTGTCAGCATTGCTGATAGGCTCTCCACATGCCCAGTTAAGCAAATAGTATCCAAGGGTCTCAGGTTCCTATCAGCTAATTTAGAGTGCTTGTATCTGTGCCTGGGGGTGTCTAGGAGTGTTTCAAATGCTGCAGGGATGGGCTGAGGTGTCTCTGTACCATTTGTGCTTCAATATTTCTTCTAACAGTGACTCTTCATTGAGGAGAGCAATTGTGGCAAAAAGGAGGGTAGCATAGCTGGGTGCTCTTCTGCTTTGCATTGTATAGTGTTACAAGTGAAAAAATATAGCTTACAAACAGTTATTTTACAAACTTACCTGCTTTTATGAGTAAAGTAACTTTCTGATCTCTTATTGGAGATTGTTAGTTTTCTCCTAGTTGTTTGTTTGTTTGCTTGGTTGGTTAGTTTTGTTTTGGTTTTCTGTGCAATGAGACAAAAAAAATAAAGGGGGGGGGGGAAGGGAGAGGAGAGAAGGCTGTCTCTTTTTAGTTATGGATTTGCTGTAGCTGATGGAAATTCTAATTTAAAGCTCATGCTTACCAAGCTCATATGTTCTGAGAAAACCTTTAAGGTTTTCCCACTCTTTGTTGAAGCAAAAGCAAAGAAAATGAGGTAAAGTAATGATGGGTGGGTGAAAAAGAGACGGTTCTTGCTACTGAAAAATCGAAGTGTGAAAGTGTTTCAGAAATGCTTGATCAATGTTTGCAAAAACCAGGAGCAAATTTTAAGAGAAGAGTTAACCATCAGGAATAGTAGCAGAAAAACAATTTAAAATAAACTACTGAAATTCTCAACTTGAATTTTCATGGTATTAATCCAATTCTTGGATTATCACTTATCCAGTTATAGACTGAGTGATTCTGTGCTTAGTGAAAAACAAGTAACGGATGTTGAATTTCTGCAAATGAGTTTTCAAAACCATATACATTTCAGGACACAGGGGCTTGTCCAATCCTATTACTGGCATTGCCTACAGTGTTCAAATGGTGTTTCAAGATGTGCCTCTCCACACAGGGCAACGACAGCTAAAATTCCCAGGCATGCTTCATTTCCCAACAAGTTTCCTTGAAACCACTTGAAGCATGTGCAATGACTTTAATATGACTGAAGAAATATTGGTGTACATTGAAAAGATCAAGGGGAGACATGTTTTTCTGACACTCTACTTAAAAAAATCCAAAGCAACATCACTTCCTTGTACATTAGACTTTCTGTCTACTGAAATCGCATGGAAGGAATATCTCTGAGGAATTTTGAGTGCCAATAGGGATGATTTATAGCTTCAACACAATTTGGTTTAATCTTGAAGGGAGGGAGGAGGCAGGGATTGGGTATGATGATCCATAAAGAAACATTATTTCCCAAAGGCAGATTTGATTTCTTTAACAATTTATAAAGCTCCAGAAGTGAAATATCACTATTTTGGGACTGGTGTTACATGTCAATGAGTTTAGCAGCTGCTGGGCTTATGCATGTATTTTGTACTGTACATACATGCAAAAGCCCATTGATTCAACAGTGGTAACAAGGTCTTTATTGTCATCGTTGCAGTAGATCACCGAATTTGATCTTAGAAGACAGCCTGTGCACTGAGAAATGTCAAAGGCAAACTTGTATAACAAGCAAAACCAACTCTACTTCCACTAATTACCCTATTAACTACTTCAGCTGCTGCATCTGACTTATTCTGCTCTTCATTAATAGCGGATATTACTACCATAGTTTTGTTTATTCTTCAAGGACTGTTAATGTGATATGTAAACATATAAATGTGACCAAAAATGAATATATTGATCAAGATTTTCCCGAAGTCTAGTGAGGAAAGATGGATGGGTACATTGGAAAGGGAGAAAAAATAAATCTTGTGATTCTTACTGTGGTTGTACTAGCTATATAAAACCTCTTATAGACTACTTAAAGTGAGTACCTGGATTTACAGAAAAAGATACAGACTGATTTTAGTTAGAGACCAGCAGTGATAGCTTTTTCAGTGGAAGATGGGTTCTTAAAGACAAAGCCCAGTTATTAAGAGGTTTCAAAATGGTAAAAATTATTGCATGCAAATCACATAACCTCAGATGTATACCATGGGCTCTTTCTGCCTGAATGCTACTAAATCTGAAAATTAAAAGAAGGGGAAAATAGAGTTTCCTCTTAAGGTTTGAAGGAACCTGAGGTAATAAGAAAGATAAGACTTTATTTCTCTTCTGGAAAGTAGAGGTATATGTTTCCTTTTGGGGTTTTACATATTGAACAGGAAAGAAACTTTCACAGGGGCTCTGTAGTCCCCCTTTTAAAGGGGGCTCTGTTTACCTGTGTTACCTCAGTTTTAGTCTCTCAGACCATAGTTAAGGTGAGGAAGGATATAGCTCTACTGAGATACACACAGTGTTCCCCAGTATGTTTTCCCTCCATTTTAGCTTGGTTTCTTTTCAGTTGGAGAAAAATCTAGTTTTCAGCTACACAGCTACAGAGCCTTTACTGTCAGCAAAATCAGTGTATTTTCCTTAGGCAAAGACAAAAGAGACAATAGAAGGGCAGTATATACAGTATGCATTGTTACAGGCTCAGTAGGGGCTTCTGGTATGGGAGTGATTATGGGGATACAGAGTGAGGCAGGGCCATATCCTTCTCTGAGAAACTGGGACTTCAGAAATCTCTTGCAGACACTGGTGCCTCTTTCATTGCTTTTATTGGGTGCTAGGTCTCTGGATTTAGCTTGTTATTATAGGATGCTTGTGTATTTATTTTCTTAGAAATAATTTAGTCCAGAATTTGCTGAAGATTCCACCTGTTCACCTGAGATGCCGCAAGATTCAAAAGATAAGTTTACTTAAAAAGTTTTAAAAGTTTACTTGATATTGATATCATTCTTGCTCCAGGGTTTTGAAAATTGATGGTTGTGGTAGTGGAAGGGGGAGCAATTCTATTCATTTCTGCTGGGAGCTTGCAAAGCAGAAGTCTGCTGAATTTCAGTGTCTAAGAATGTCTGCATAGTTTGCTAATCCCTGGAAGTGGGGATCCAGCTTTTAACAACAGCAGAAGGGACTGGACTTTTGGTGTTTGCTAGCTCTGAAACTGGGATTTAGCCAGATTATTCTTCATTTCTCACATAAAGGGGAGTCATAGTGCTTACTGGAGCCAAATGACAGTTGTGGGAGCTGGGACTTCCATTTACTACAAACAACAGCAAAGCTAAGAGGAAGCCATTGATGCCAGATGTTTGTTTTACATAATCCAGAGGATGCAGATGTCTTTCTTCAGCAATGGATGTTCTATGATATTCTTTAAAGGCTGGTACCTAAGGAACTTTCTCTAGGTTGTGACCTGGACTATGCATTTCTAAAAGGAATGGAGCAAGGATCCCTTTTCTCTTTGCAGGCTACATGAGGCGGCTTGGGTCCTGGGGTGAAATAATATCTAGGAATTTGTGCCTGCTTACTCCTGCCCCAGAGGAAAATGGGTGGGAGAATAGCTTAAACAGTGTCTCCCTTCCTGTAACAACCTACATCGAACCTGAAGGAAAGAATAGGATAGGATAGGATAGGATAGGATAGGATAGGATAGGATAGGATAGGATAGGATAGGATAGGATAGGATAGGATAGGTTAGGATAGTTCAGTTGGAAGGGATCTACAACAATCGTATAGTTCAACTTCCTGGTCACTTCAGGGCTGACCAAAAGTTAAAGCATATTACTAAGGACATTGGCCAAATGCTTCTGAAACACTGACAGGCTTGAGGCATCAACCACCTCTGTAGGAAGCTTGTTCCAGTGTTTGGCCAGTCTTTCTGTAAATAAATGCTTCCTAATATCACATCTGAGGAGTATGGGTTGTAAGGAGCAAGAGCTTGGAAGAAGCATGAGGAATTCAGCCTGGTGCTGCAAGTGCAGCATCTCTGAAACCTGCTCTGTTACAAAAAGCCACCTAAAGAACAAGGGCTTTTTTATATTATCGCCTACTGTGGTGTCCTGAGGTTGGTAAGAAAGAAGATACTAGATCTTGAAGTCAAACAAAGCACCACCTACTTACAGAAAAAATTTAAGAGGGACAGATGTTGGGACTGGTGGGTTTCAAAATAAAACTGACCTTTGCGTTAGTGGAAGAGTTCATGTAAAGTCAAGGAAAGTCAAAGTCAAAAAGTCAAAAGAGTCAGAAATGAAACAGTGAAATAAAACAAGTCACATGTGCCATAACAGATACCAAGAATTCAGAGTCATCTTAAGGTGATGGCTGATAAGCATTGTGTCCTCAAACTTGATGAAGTGGGATGAAGGAACATGAATGCTAAAAAGGACAAATGCTTATTTTGCTGACAACAGGCTTCATCAGTTGCAAAATGAAGAGATTTCTATGAGTGCTGTAGGCTACATCCATAACAGTAAACAAAACAAGGTCAAGCCTTGAGTAGTAGCTGATGATTGTTCAAACAGTTCAGTTGTTTGCATGGTCTCTGCTATTGCTGTAGCAATATCAGCAAACATTTACAGATAATCTTTGGGTGGCGGTTAGGGGATAGCACAAAGTGGGGATCTTTCTGAATATGCAGTCCGGATGCAGCCACCCTGCTTAGTTGGGAAAATGCGGTATCTTGCAACCATGCCATCAGACTAACATCCAACACAGGCCATAGCATGGGATCCTCTGGTACTCCTGACAGCTACACATGATCCTGCTCATAAATTCGTTGGTGCCTGCTGTAAAACTGTTTAGGTTCCCCTCGCTTTCTTTTGATGGATAAGAATTGTTCTGATTTCAGCTACATTATATAGCCAGGCACAATATAATACCCATAGATATGCTAAATGGCAGTATTAGACTGGGGAAATGTGACCAAATGCAAGTGGCATACAATAAATATATTCTGAGTCCATAGGCAAGCATAGGAATAAGCTCATGAAAAAGGAGACTTGGAGCTATTAGGAGAACTGATCTAGAGCAGGGATGCAGATCTAGGAGATATTATGGAACCCATCTGAGAATATATTCTCCAGCACTTGCTTGATAAAAGCAATTAGAAAAACATCTTCTCACACTTGTCTTTTCACCTGAGAACATTACTGTTGGGCTGGATCTTTTCCTCACTGATGGCTATGTGGCAAAACAAAAAAAGATGCACCAAATGATTGCATTAGGATGAATGTCTGACTGGATTCAGCTGTGTGCAGAGAGGTTGTTAAGTCAAAAATTTTCTCCTCCCCTTTCTCCAGTTTCTTCATCTGAGCTTCACAAGGATAGTCTTGGTCTACCTACCCTTCTAGCTTATCCTTGTCTTTTCAGTCTGGGTATCCCTGCTGAACAGCATTGTGAAAGACCATTGTCATGTGGTAAAGATGTGACCAGGTGGTATTTTTATTCTGAGAAAAATAAAGGTACTGAAACTGCTGGTACTTGCTATTCTCTCTGCTGTTGTATTGAATGCCTTTGTCTTACTTCTTTCCCTAAGAAATAGGATTCTTAGGTCATGATCTTCTAGCACTGTGTATGTGTGAATGCTTGTGGCCTGATCTTAGGCAATAGTCCTAATTAGAAAAACGATTTTGATTAGCTGTCACACAGGAATGACACATGTGACTTCTTGTGTAGAAAGCTAGAGAGCTGCAGATCTCCATGGACTTTGTTGGACTGTGCTCCAGTCCAACACCAAAATATCCTCAATGTCAAAAAGGAAGGACAACAGTTACCCTGGCTTTCACCCAACATGCAAAGCTAAAGAAAACATGTATTAGAGGAGGTGGAGGAGGATGCTTCATGGTGAGCTGAAGATAGAAACACATTGAACATATAGACAGTGAGAATACAGACAGTTTCATTACCTCTGGTGAAGACTGGGCAGAAGAAACTGTCAGTTCTGCAAAGAAGAGTAACAATACACCTGCTGAAACAAGCACAAAGAACTGGTGAGAAAACTCGTGCTTCTCACGTTAGACATCTGTTGACTTTTGAGACACTCCAGCTGCACTCCAAAAAATGTAGAGTGTTTAGGAACTGAAGGGTGGGAAGAAGTTTAGTGATTTATAGGGATGCCTAACTTATCTTTCTAGATTCTGCACATGCTTATCAGAAGCCTGTGAACTCTTGAGACAGTTAGCACATAGTGGGCGTATGGTGAGATACTAAGAAACAGGCATTTGAAGGAGCAAAGAAAAATGTAAATGATATATCGGGCTTTAAGTACAATCACCCAGAGCAGCCCTGGAACTATGGTGGCTATGTCTACATAGACACACCTTTAAACAACTGAGATTATTCCTTGTGATCGAGCACCATGAATTTGTACTCAAAGCAAAACATCCAAGGGATATTCTAGTGTCAACAGTCTGCTTCCCTCTCCCTTGAATGTCTGCAATAGATTTCTGCAAGTCTTCTGCTTTTGAAATTTAAGGAAGGTCAAATGAATATCATAAGTCTATAAAAGTAACAAGTCTTTTTGGGGAAAAAAAATAAAGCCAACAAGAGTTTCAGGTAATGTGGAACCGCTTTGGTTTTTTTCCTGTGCCAACCCAGACTGGGGTGGACTAGGAAGGTGTAAATGAAAAACAGATATGTCTGTCTGCCTGGCTCTCACAAGAACAAAGCATGGGGATGCCCTTCGTCAGGATTTGTGTCTTGATTAATGTTTAAGTGCATCTGGCACTAGAAGGTAGGGAGGCTTGGACTCTGGTATGAAGGCTGCCTGGTATTTCTGGAGAGTTAGACTTTCAAATGGTTATCCCTAGCACAGTAGAAATGAGGGTCTTTGTGCCTCTAGGCACAAGATGAATTTAGGCACCTTTTAGAATTGAAGAGCAAGGTAAAGTGTTGTATGGACACAGCTAATGTGGGATCTTAGAAGGTGGGTTAAGAGAAGAAGTAGAGAAAGCAGGCCACAGAAATTGTTACCAGAGATCTGATACTCAGAGAAAGAGTTCACACTGGAAAAGATTAAAAAGCTGAGCTTTTGGAATAAAGAAATCTAGTCACTACCTTTGGGTGCGACATAAACATGTGATCTCACCATAGTCCATTAGAAAGCAATTTGAATAAGCTGATAATAAATACATCAAAACACTATCCTATATAGTTGAAAATGCATTGGTCATGCAGGGAATAGTAATGCTTATGAGAATTTCTAGGGTTGACATAAACATATGCAGTATATTCTATTGTGAATATAGAGCAGCTGGGGCTCTGGAACAGGAGATAAAATCCCTATATTACCGTACCTTTCCATCCCTCATGAGACAATTCAGGCAGCTGAAACAAATGTGCTAGAAACAGTGAAGTGACTCATACTCCAGCATTAATTGCTTCATAATAAAAGACCACAGTATGTTATTTTTTACTATGTGGTGAGTCGTGACTTTGGTGTGCAATACATGTTCTTGAGTGAAGGGAACCAAATAACCATACTGTTGGATTTAAGACAGGGATGAAGGCTTAAATGAATATGTAGGTCTTCTACAGATGAGGCAGGAAACATACTCAATGGTCAGGCATGAAAAGCATATGTAGAACAGTAAACATAGTGCAAAGCGCTGGCAGCCGCAGGAGATTACTGTCTAATGACATCCTAAGCAAACACTGTGAAGTTCTGTGCTCATACTGAAGAGCAGAAATTGCATTGTTAGGATAAATATCTAAATTTCTAGAAGCTGGATTCTCTTTTTAGATGAAATCTCTGTCTTAAAGGGCTATTTTTTCTCAGTAGTTATAATGCAGTACTTTAAACAGCCAGGAGCCAGTGACTGCTGGAAAGACCATAAGCCAGATGACTACTGACTTTCAGCACAGGGATAGCTGGGCAGAAATGTTGACTCACAGGTGTGTCACTAAATCACTGCCAGCTTAAATTGTTCCTCGGGTGATACAGTCTGAGCACCACACCTGTCTAAGGGCTGTGCCTGCACAGATGAAGAAATATGCATCCAATTAGTTCATAAAGAGAAAAAGATTCAGAGGAGAGACTTTTTTCTCAGTATACATACACATGAAAGAAGGAAGCCCCAGGAAGACAGAAGGACAGCTCTGGCACAGGACTGATTGTTCATAACCAGAACATGAATACATTCAGACTGGAAATTGGAATTATTTTTTTACCAACAAGGGATTAAAGGGGTAGTGTAGTTCAGTAAGAAGCTCAACCAGCTCGGGAAAGGACTACATTGTCTAAGATTGCAGGAGATAGATTTGCAACTCCAGGAGTTCCCTTCTCATCCTACATTCCTGTATTTTCAGAAAAGGAAGACCAAGGTCTGCATTCAAATATACTAACTAACTGTCTACAGCTGCAGGTATTCCTGCCAAGACTGGCCTGTAATTGGGATATTTATAGGTACAAATGACCACTTGCCCAGCTATCTTCTGGTCTGTGCAACCATGTGGCTTGCACATACAGGAGTGGTTGTGCACTCAAATAGACATGCACAGTGCTGTGTGTATGGAGTCTATGCAAGTTGTCAGCTACTTAAAAATATCTTGGAGTGAACAGATTAAAAAGCTGTGTCTGCTGTAGCTGTTTGATTCATTGCTGAATCCAGCACCTCTAAACATTGGCATGTGTCATGGGGACATCAATGAACTTATCTGTAAATCCTGACAAGTAAACTTTTTATTTGTTTTTTGTTTTCATTTTTCTTTTAAAGACTGCTTGTGGGAAAGTTCTCTCTTAAGACTGACTGCATGGCTTTGTGAAAGAGAGCATTCTCTACAATACTGTTATTTTTTTACAGCAGGAGAAAATCTTGATGCTATCCTTTGGAGAAATACAGACTTAACATGCTACTTCAGCTAACCCCAGAGTCATTGGGAGTGAAGACCTCAGAAATCTCATGGGCTCCAGTTCAGCAACAGCCTTTAGCACATCCTTAACATTAAACATGTGGGCTGTGCCTTTGAAGTCAGTAAGTGTACTCACATGCTTTCGTCAGCTGCTGGATTGGGCTTTGGCCACCTGTTTTTTATCTCAGCAGGATAGAGGATCCAGTCATTCCTGATATCCCCTTACTCATGCTGGTGATTCCTGAGCCATCAATAGGACCACTGTGCATTTAAGTCTTGCTCAATTCAAACCATGTTAAGCCCACCAGTAATACTGGAAGTTTGGTTCTGTTTAGCATTCTGCTTTGGCCTATTTCTTTTTTTTTTTCCTTTTTCTTCTGTCTGAAAATTCTATTTGAGCTGGGTTGCTCCAGGGATTCCTGCTCACTTCCCTTCCAAACACTAGACAGACTGGTTAATAAACATTCATAATTGCAGGCAGCTCACGACACAAATTAGATTATCCCTCGTAAATTCATTTATTCACTTGCTCAAGTCAAGCTTCTACTATTTTGTTTTTCTTATATCTACAGAAACAAACAAGAATCAAACCCCTGAGCCCCTCCAGGCTGCATAGTCACTACTTTTTCTTCTAAAGTGCCAAAATACCCAATTTTTATTTTCTTCCTTAGCCTGCAAGGAAAATAAGGTGATGGAAAAAATAACTCTAGTGAAAAATCAAGTGCATGTAAGTGCAATCTAATGAAGAAGAATTATTTTGGCTATCCAGAGATATGACTGCTAATATCCTTTTCTGGGGCCTAGACTCTGAAAGTACCTTTCTTTTGGGGAATGGCTGTATGCCACTGCCTGGTATCACTGGCTGGCTGTGCCCAAGTGCTGCTTATAGCCTGCCAGGTCTAACATTTTCCTGTATTTACAAACAGAGTCCTTGACCTACTTTTAGAGACTAAGGTCTGATTATCCTCTCAGACTGATTTTAGGTCCAATATTGTTTTAGTGCATTTGTTGGAGTAACTACTGCTTCAAAGAGACATGTGAGCAGAGAGAAGACAAGACTAATGAAGGCAACAACTGGAATTTCAGTAATAATATTTCTGGGTCTGGACACAGTTCCTGGTTCTCTGTCACGCTGCTGCTATCAAGTTCCACACTCTTTTCTGCTGAGTGTTCTGGATTTTCACATTGCCTTATAATGCCATTGACAGATGCAATGATACATCCTGACATTGGCAGAGTGAGGTCTAATTTTAGTACGTAGAAAACATCAGTGAAAAAGGAGTGAATTTTCACAGAACAGATTCAAGATATTGCCATTTCTTCTATGTTTATGAGAGGAAATTACTATTTTGCCCTGGATCAAATTTGCAGATGCTCTCTGGAACACTGTTCTTGATAAATTTGTAATGACAATGTCTCATTTTCCAATCCTGCATTTTCTTGGAAGAAGTAATGCCATTCTGAGCCATGGAAAGTAATCTGCCTGGGTGGGAAAAATGAAAATTATACTAAGAGAAAAGAGAATAAGGATGTTTACAGAGAGAATCCTCTTATGAAGGAGCAGGACCTGTGGGTTTTCTCATTTCAAAGTTCTGCTCTATGAGATTTTGCTGTTTCTTGTGGGTGAAATGTTAGCCATCAGACACCAACTTCTCATAAACAAATTGTAACATAAAGATTGGACCTTAGACTATTTTTGGGATTACTGGGTTGAGGAAAACAGCCATAATGGGAAAACAGTAGCGGGTAAAAACAAACAAACAAATCCCCAAACCCCCAAACCAGACTCTTGGAGCTTATCTGGCTATTCTTCAATTTTATGTTTTAAAGATCTTGTGAGGGAAAGTACGTTTGAAGAAGCTCAGAAGTCAATAGGTCCAGGATTTTATAAATCAACTTTGAGTATAAATTTTTAGTTAGTTTTAGGATCTAAATGCCAGCATGTTGCATTAATTTAAACAACACACTCACCCACAGTCCACTGGGCTGATTGTGTAAGCAGACTTCTTCATCGTATCTCAAAACTACCTCAAAATTAGCAACCATTTCATCTCTTCACCCCTCTGTTGATTTCAGTCCTGCTGATTTATATCACCAACACATGAAATATTCCCATCTCATGACAGTCATTTTAATTGAGAAAACAGAACCACAGGATGATATTGGCTCAGAAAAATGGAGACAGACAAGAATGAACTTTCCATTATTCTGGATGCAGGTTATAAATGCTTTTCCTCTTCTGAACTTTGACTTGTCATTGTTGGAAAATCATTACAGCAAGTAGCTGCAGATGCTATTCAGTGCATATTACATGACTGTTGGGTTCCTCTTCTACATCCTTCATTAGAATTTCAGCCAATCTGTTCAATCTTTTCTATTCAGTCCCATGACTTTTGTCTGCAAAACATGGACTTCCGTGTCCATCCACTACAGCTTCCCTACAGGGTAATGGTGATATGCCAAACCAAAACAAAGTGCTAGATTCCTTCCAACTCTCCTGCTACTTTATAGAAAGTATATTTGCTTTCAAATTAGCTTACTATTTCTGAAAAGTGCTAGTGACAGACCTCCTGATTCAAGTCTTCAACCACATAACAGAAAGAGCACTATTAGCAGCAACACAGCTACACCACAACTTCCCTCCATTTTGATCCCTTTCTGTAATAAACTTATATGGTTGAGAGGCTTCTAGGGATTAGAGGCAGTTTCCATGCCCATATAGTTTTCACCTTCTTTCTTAGGACATACAAGAAGGGTGTGCTAGTTTTGGACTTTACAGCCCTCTCTTTGAGCCTGACCCATGAAGTCTCATGACAGGCTTATTGAATGAGCCTGACAATGAACAACATGGAGAGGGTTAAGGCAGAACTGCAGTACATTTGGTTCAGTGGGAATTTGTAGAGGTCAAAGGAAACTGCAGGCGTGTTAGAAGGTAAAACAGTCTGGTATATTTTGTTTTACACACATTATATTTTTCATTTGACCAGGCCTATCAACACATCTGTAGATGGTTTGGCAGGGCTGGAATTGGTCTATAAAACCTGGACTTTTGCTTTGACACTTCTTTTTCTTAGTTCCTCCAAAACATTTCTCTTCCAATTGTTTTAATCCTTCTACATACTACTTCTTTTCATGGCTGGTCATTTGTCCAGAGTTACAGATGATATTTAAAAAAAAATAAGTCTCAAAATGATTAAATCCTTTTTTGTTGTTGTAATTTATTTCAGTCTCCTTGGCTCACATGAGCAAGGCAGAAAGCAAAGACAATGACAAGAGAGAAAGACATGATTCTTTGATCAGAGTTCTCCTTCTAGCCACATCTAGTGGAGAGAGAGGAAGGGAGAGACTGACAAAGGACTGCAGAATCAGTAAGTTTGTCAGATAATAGAAGCTACACAGTGGAAGGAAGCTATATCCCTTTCTGATATCAGATGGAAACCTGTGAAAAGGGGAGTCTGCTTGGTCGTAGCTCATGTATCCAGTTTCCTTCTAGGAAACTGGCAGTAGTTAGGAAGAGTGAAACAGATGCATGACCCAAAGGACACAAAATGCTATGTGATGACACTACTTGAATCTTTTCTAGTCTTATTCTGCAGTGGAGAGTAAGAGATTAATTAACAGGCTGTTCTTGCAAAACATAGAATCATAGAATAGTTAGAGTTGGAAAGGACCTCAAGATCATCAAGTTCCAACCCCCCTGCCACGGACAGAGCATGCACGATAAATCAGAAGGAACCCTTGGAAAACCCCAGAGGTTACAAAGACCATGGAAATTTTCAATAGAAAGAGGGGTAGTAAGGGAGCCACTCATATACAAGAGTAACAGCTCAGACAACGTGATGGTAGTTAAAAACCATATTTATTTGCTTCATGCACAGGACATCACCTCAACTGGGTCTTCAGCCAAAATTGATGATATTTCATATCAGACCAAAGCTGACACTTTTTTGCTATTATTGATGTTGAACCTTTTCCCAGGTGTTCTCTTATATTTATAGATACTGTTGAAGTTAAAACTGATATCATGGCACTTCTGTGGAAATAGCTGGAAATGGAATAAAAATAGATATTCTTTTTCTATTAAGCTCACATGATTTTGTTTTAGGATGTTTATTTTGTGAAGGTTATTTCAGTTACTAAAGTTTATCAGGAAAAAATGATTACTTCCCAGGTAATCTGAGGCCAAAAATTTGAAATTTTAGAAGTGTCAGCTGAAAATCAGAAAAAAGTTTGTATCAAAGAAGTATTGAATTTTAGTATTTTATATATATTTTGATAGCAATTAATCTTAATTTCCAAATTTTCCAACTAAAGTTTTAGCTGAAACCCCCCGAGGCCTGAAATTCTTTTTTCTAAAACCAGCTTCATTGTCATTTTAATTTTCATTGTTACAATTCTTTCCATAGTTCAGCTGTAGTGATTCTTTACTGTTTACCATTATGTCTTTCTGTATCATCAATGCTTTTCTATCACAAGTCTTCCCTAGAACTAGCAGTAGAGGTTAATGAAATACTCTTCTTTTTCATATCTTGTATAAAGTCTATTCCTACACCTCTAGAATTTCTGATTACTTTCTCTGTTTTATAAATAGATCAAAACACACATGCCAAGTCTGCACAATGCATTTCAAAAGGGTCAGTCAATATCTATTAGAATAAACGGAAGAGAAATTGTATTAATACTACTAAAAGGAAAAGATATCTAATGAGCATATTTTTATTTGGGGAATAGAAACTATGAGGATTGAAAAAATGAGTGAAGTTAAAGCCAAAATATACCCAGAAACAGCATCCTGAAGAATCTGAAATATCTTTTTGGAAAATTACATGCAATCTTGCATTAGGATTAGTTGGCCCAAGTTGCCCTGCTGCTTCCTGAGGATTATTGACTGCAAGTCTCCAGTGTCTCACAATGGTATGATTGCCACTTCTCTGTTTAGTTAATTGAAGATCTGAGTAACTCATGGTAAAGAGAGGCAAACACAAAGAGCAATTGTCTTGTGGTTGTTTTGTGGTGCAAACTTGAAGGGTCATACCCTTCGAATGAGTTAACACCTTGTCCCCAGAGTAAAGAAGGATAAAAATAAAGATCTGAACAGTATTGTTCCAGTTGAGTAAAATTAGAAGCTGTTTTTAACAGCTCTCAGTCTGCAGTGCTATTGTTAGAACTTGTTCACTCGCTGAAGTGTGCTGCATAATGCTACAGTATGTGCTCCCTCCTCAGTGTAAGAGCTCTTTTCTGATAGCTTTCTGGAGCCAAGAATGTGCCATATAAAATGAAGCAGCTATTAAAATGTGCATGAAAAAACAATTTGCTTTGTGCCTAGTTATACCTTCAAGGATGATGGTTATCAATGTATTTAATCTGAGTCTCTGTGTCTAATCAAGCACTAGAACACAAAATAGTTGTAAGCATAATAAAACTGTGGCAGTAGGAAAGCCAGTGGAGACAATTCAGTGAGTTGCTGAAAAGTGTGTGGGGACTGGAAGAGGGGAGAAGAGGGAGGGAGAAGGAGAAGTGGACAAAAACCCCAGAGGTTTATCCTGATGTTCATTCAGAGTGTGCCTTTTGCACAGTTTATGTTAGCCAGTTAAGTGATCACTCCAAACTCTTTACAAGGATTTTTGTACAAAATTTGCATGAACTGTGACACAGACACTGTATTGACAGCAAACAGCCAGGACCCTGAAAGAAGAGCCCAACAAAGACCCTACCTCCTGTAAATGATTGGTGGAATGGAGACATTTCTTCCACCAATTTTTATTAAACCCATCATTCATATGTCTTAATAGACTAGTCATGGTAGAATGAGTCCATAAGAAGAAATTTTATCCCTTTATTCTTTCTCTTATGGACCTCGGTTCAACAATTACTGCATATTTATGTTATTAGCAGACACTGATTTTTTATCAATAGCAGTACTGCATATACTATTGTTTCCCTCTTCATTGCAAGAGGTTGGATGGCGCCACGTGTTAGTGAAAGTGTACGGGAAAATGTTAGGGAAGTAAAAGAAATCACGCACTCTTAGAAACACAGACAAAAATTCTAGGCATGGAAAAAATGTACATCCTCACAGGAATTTATTCTCATTTCAGCATGAGTGGGATTTTTGTGTCAGTAATTCTATATTGCTCTATGAACTGAGGGAGAACTGTGGTTTTCAATAGGCCTCTAGGAACCTGAGACCAGAAAGAGCAAATATTTGGTAGGCTTTTAAGGAGATAAATTTCACAGTGGCATTTGAAAGTAGAAGGAAAACAACCAAAAAACACCATCTCTTCCTTTCTCTGATCCTTTCCCTTTCATTGAATATTTCAAGTGACAGTCTGTGGAAGTATGAGGAACTAGCAGGTACACAGACTACCCAAAAATTCCACAGAGAGACAAAATTGCAGACTTCAAAGATGTACTTGGACTTACTAACCTGCCTAATAGACTTAAATGCCCATTCTGTCATCTGGTTTCAAAACCACAATCAGTATTGCAGAAAACCCATTACTCACAGTCTCTGTCCAAAAGTGGGAAACATGTATGCACCAACAAAATTATATCCCTCTGCAACATAGCCTGAATTTTACCTTCCCTTCAGGGACTGCACAGGGATTGAGGATCTGGAAGCTGTAGTAAATGGCTTGAATCACTATTTGCTTTTTGAAATCCAGGCTGAAAGGGGATTCATACTGAAATGAATGATGAAATCCATACTGAAGGGGCTACTATGTCATAGTGTTGCCTCAGAAGTCAAGCCAGACCTTGATACTCTGGGCTGTTAAAAATCAGTGGAGAAGATGCAGGTAGGCAGTCATTCCCACATAGCTCATTGATTCACACAGTTCTCACTGAAGGACCAGGATCTAATCATATGTGTTTCTTATGTCAATAATATATCTCCTTCTGTCCTGTAAGACCCTTTAGTTGACTTTGAACTTTCACTATATCAGATTTTTTTCAAGTGATAATTAAAACAGTAAGTACCTGTGTCTGGATTCAACTTTGGCAGAATTATTTTCAAAGAGATACAAATTACATTCCCCTTTTCTAAAAATAGCATTGGTGGAGGGAGAGCTGGTATAGTCTCTGTCTAGTATTATAAGGTCTATACAACAAGCTTTGATTTCCTTTACATAGAAGAATAACCTGGTAAAATTCAAGGGAAATGTAGCTGCTGACTGGAGAAATTTCTAAGGCATTTGCCTCTCACTTACTGAAATGTGTTAGTCCTTGGACATGGTTCCTTCTTTGAATGTGGTAATACTTAGGGCCTTGTGTTGCCTTTGATCACATACTTTAATCATAGAAATTAGAGATGGAACAGGCATATTCATTCATCTAGTCCATTTCCTGCCGCTGCAGGATTGGTCTGCAGTTTATTTTTGAGGGCTTTCTAGTGCTCACATTTCTCCCTGAGATCAATGGGAGCTCCTCACCCAGATCAAGGGCAGTGAATGGCTCATAACTTGGGAAACTCATACTGAATCGTATTTTGTACGATGTTGGGTGGTATAAGTGGTAGAAATAGTAGAATATTCTTCTCATACAGCTCAGAGCAATGCATCTGCTAGACGTCTAGGTATGGTCCACTTGTGCAGGTATTAGCTGAGTAGAAAGAAAAGGATATTATGATTATTTTTCTATGCATTCATCTTTCTAAACACACATGGCTTTCTATGTGTATTGTCTGTCTTTGCGCAATGTTTTCAGTCAGCTCTTCATTCTTCCTCAAGGTTTTTCTCTACACACAGCCAATCAGGTTTTTGCTTACTGATTTTTTTTTAAATAAAAACACCGGATTAGTGTTTTAGTAAGTGAAAAAAGTATTGATTTTTAACCAGACTGGTTGCATTGTATTCCTGCTATGGCAGCATTTAATAAAGGACAATCATAAAGATTTTCATTTCTTATAGTGAATTTTTAAGTGCTGGTCTTTGAAGAAATTCCTTATATTTTGCCTACCATCTGTATTATGGAATTTGAAGTGGAAGTTTTGCCTGTAGATCTCTGGTAAAACAATATTGTCTAAGGCAATGATCATGCAGTAGGGGCTGTTTACACTTTTTTTTATTACTGAATTTGTTATAATCCCTGAATTTTTCCTCCACCCAACATTTCCCTTATTAATTGTTGTTTCACCTTAGAAGGTTCTGATGATTTGCAATATTCCCCTGGCTTCCATGATACAGTCTATCTGGCATTTCCTTTTTAGTACAGTACTCTTCAAAGTAATTAAAATATAAGCCACAACATGAAAAAGCCTGAATTCAGCTGTCAGGCATGTCTGCATATCATGGCACTGGTCCGACCATAAGCTTCTTAAACGACGCCCTGCCACAGAGTTCCACAAAATGGAAGATTGCCAAGCAGTTTTTAATTCATATAATTCAAAGTCAGTGGCATGAATGACTAACTGCAAAATGCAAAAAACTGTCGAAAGAAGTCCAAATACTTGCTGAAGTACAAAATCAAATGTAACTTTTCAGCTTCCTCTGTGGTTTGTAGTCAGTGTTCATTATTGTGTAACAAAACATAGCATCTCTGGTACCTGTTGCTTATGTAGTACAGGTAGAAATTCAGCCCTTGACCCCAACCAGAGCAATGGCAACACTGCATTTTCTCTACCAGCAGAAGAAAAAGACATAGCATGTAGTTGCAAACATGGAACTGCCCTTGCCCTAAATATATTTTAAGTGGGCATCTAATGAGCAGGACCAAAGGAATTCCATGGAGGAGGAAGTCTTAAAATAGTATGGTTGTGAGCTGAGCTGTACGAAGTATTTGGCTAGCTCTCAATCCACAGAAGGCAGTGTCACACAGCAGCTTAGTGTTGCTGGGCGCAGGTCATTGTTAGTCCCAGCAGGAAAGGGATTAACCAGACAATTGCTTTTCTGCAGAGCAGAAACAAACTTCCCCATTAATTGCTACTAGCCTCTTCCTGCTCCAGTAGGTTACTCTGTCTTCTTTCACTGCAAAGCCTTTGCCATTAGAGCAGACAGTACTTATGGGCGCAGGAGATACTTCCCAGTTAACTCTGCCTTTGCTCTTCAATATTGAAACCTGATGCAACAACACTTCCCTTTTAGAGACCACAAAAGTATCTAAAGATTTACCATGGAAAGTCAGTTTTACCATTATGCACAACACATCATTATTATTGCTGTAATCTAGTATAAACTTGTGTTCAGCTGCAGTGTAAGGGAAGGCTTGTGTTTTATCATGATTTTTTCAAGAAAAAAAGAAAAAAAAAATACTATTTATTTTATTTTTTTTCCACCTTAGCGTGAGGAATTTCCATCCTGGAGCAGACCAATGTCCTGGATTCAGCGGTAGCAGTCATTTTTGCTACTAAGAAGTAGTAGCAGTAATTTTTTCTCCTTCTTAGTAGTTGGTGCAGTGCTCTGTTTTTGACTTTCAGCCTGGGAACAATGCTGGTAACACTGATGTTTTCAGTTGCTGCTCAGTAATGTTTAGTCTGACCAAGGACTTCCTGAGCCTCATGCTCTACCAGGGAGGAGGGGAAGCTGGGAGAAAGCAGAGACAGGACACCTGACCCAAACTGACCAAAGAGGTATTCCATACCACAGCATGTCATGCCCAGTATATAAACTGGAGGTAGTTACCTGGAAGGGTTAGATTGCTGCTGTGGTTGGGCTGGGTATTGGTCAGCGGGTGGTGAGCAGTTGTGTTCTCTTCCCTTGTTATTTCCCTTGTTATTATTATTATTGGTGGTAGCAGCAGTGGTTTGTGTTATACCTTAGTTAGTGGACTGCTCTTCTCTCAACCTGTGGGAGTTGCGTCCTTTCGATTCTCCTCCCCATAACTCTGGGGGTGGGGGGAGGAAAGGGGGGAATGAGCAAACGGCTGTGTGGTTCTGAGTTACCGGCTGGTCTTAAACCACAACAGTTCTTTTTTTCAACGTGGGGCATGAAGGATTGAGATAATGACAGATCTGACCAGAGTGTGTCTAATTGTATTTGTGATAAACATTCATTGTTTTCGATTAATGGTCACTCGTCACAATGCTGATTTATTTGCTTTCAAAGTTGTTGCTCTTGATCTTACAGTTTCAGCATGTCGTACTTTACTTACAGCCAGTATTTGCTGTGTTAATGTTTATCAGCTAGGGGCCTTGTGCTAAGGCTCTTTTTAATTGTACTTTATGGTAATGACTTGTAATACAATAGAATCATTGATCATGAAACTGATCTGGCTTGCGTTCCCAGTGTGGTCACCACCCCTATACTTTGGGAGGTATATAATAGAAGTGTTGAGCAATTACACCTCTTTTTTCCCCTCCTCGGGTCATCAACCTGTAGAGGAGACATTCCCTTACTCTCCCAGCCCCCCCACCAGACCGTTTACAGCATCATTTGAGAGTTCTGAAGGTTTCGAATGGCCTTTAGGTACTCTTGAGACCTGCCTGCTGACTGTGATGCGGATCACCATGTTAGCCCGCATACAGAGTGTGTTTTACCCATGACCATTTCATTTGATCTTGAAAGTTAAGCAGGGTCAGGTTTGGGCCTTGTCTGGGGTTAGATGACGATATAGGAAGACCAAGAGATTTTCCCCGAGGCTGGACAGCCATGAGTGGCAGGGTGTGTGGGATATATGGGCAAGTATCTAGGCCAGTGGGCCCCTCCAGTGCTTTGGAACTTCACCACTGAATAACTGCAAAATCCAGAAAAATTAGTAAAACTCTTGAGTGAGGTGTGCTGTCATCCTGGACATACCAGAGATGGACAAATCATGGCAACGTGCTGGGGCTTAGCCTATGCTTACAGAGCCCTGCTTAACACTATCCAGCACCTTCAAAAGGAAAAAAATGTCCCTGGATCTGAGGGCAAAGCAACAGACAGCACAGCTACTCCA
>WYDI02025171.1:0-56989 GCA_009867235.2 Psittacus erithacus | reverse complement strand
CTGGAATGACATAGTACCACTAACAGTGGATGAAATGATTCATAAACTCTGAGAGTTTGAAGACAATCTCACCCCTTATTAATTATAAACTAATTGAAGTATATTATTCTCCTTCCCTCCAGCTGTAGTCCAGGCTAGATGACTCTCAGGACAGTGAGGCTGCATGTCTGCAGAAATGCATACTTTTCTACCTCTTAGCCCATTGACTACTTACAGACAGAAGACGGCGTTTAACCTATGTGCCAAGGCACAAGAATCTTGTCATTTAGGTTAATTCTAAATTATTACTGCTGAAGAGCTGGCATCTGGCACAGGGCACAAAAAACTTTTGTTTCTGCATTAAACAAACTAATATTGCACTTTTATTTCTATCTGAGATTGAGAGAGGGGCATAGTCCTTAGTTTCATTTCTTGATTTTTCTCTGTATTCATTTAGGTCATCTGTGGAGGTCTGAAACGAGTCTTACTGTTGATGTCTTTTCTCTTGCTATCACTTCTAGCAAAACTTCTAGTTACTCATAGTGGTGCATGGAGTATTTAAATATTTACCTTTTATGTCTACTCTCCTGCCTCCTTCCCATACACTTACAGCTTTTTTGCAAATATTAAGATGTCTTCTCTAAATGCATAAAAATATTCCATTTCTCCATCATCCTGCTATTAAAATTTGCTGCTTTGTGGATCCAGGGATTTTCTGCTTTTTCTGGTCCTGCATTTTCTGGATTCTCACTATCAATCTGAGCAGGCTTTTGCTGACTGTCATTCTCCTTTCTTGCATGCTACACTTCTGAACCCCTCTTGTCACACCTGAAGAGATTCTCATAGTCTTTTTCACCCTTCAGTCTTTTTTAGTAATGCTTTTGTCATTTTACTAATGTTTACACCCCTTCCTCAGTTTGTGTCCGACTTTTACTTTCATGCGGTTCTGTATGTCATCTGTGCTCATTCATAGCCTGAGGGAATGAGTCTTTTCTTATTTGCAAGGGTTTAAATGATGTGGTTACAATTACACTTTTGGGGAAATTCTCCTGGTTTTACATATCAAGGACCCCTTCTCTCAGAAACATGCGACCCACCCAGGCTTCCCCCATGCAGTTCCCTTCCTACTGAGCTCACTACTGGGAGGGGCAACAAGAAACAGGAAAAACCAAAAGCCCGTACAAAGCTCCTTGCTGAAGCTCATTGTACACCACACTCAGGCACTATAAATTATGAACTTTTTACCTGAAATGCTATTAATAGGTTCAGTAAACAGCACAAACCCTTTATTGTCTCCTGAAAGTGTTTCTGTATGTTGCCTGGAATGTGTACACTGAATCTGATTCATCAGAGGATGAAAAGTATCCCATTTGGGCACATGATCAGCTATACAGTGCTGCAAGAATTATTATATATTATTATATATTTCTTGATACACTATTACTATTACATTGCAGTTCTCACTCATAGCAATGTACACTGTTTTTAAACCAGTTAGAAAATAAATGCTAATCACAGTTTAAAAAATTGAATTAATGACTGAAAATATGAATGGCTGCATGTCTAATAAGGCTTTGACTCTGCTGTGATGCTTTTTCTCTGAAACTGAAGCTTGCAGAAATTGCTACACTTTTTCTTTTCCTACAGAAACATCTAGCATTTTTAGCTTGTTAATTACGTGTTACCATATGATCATCTGAATGCTCTTTTTTCTAAGCACAAAATTGATTTTCTGCATTTATGCCAGCATGAAGCATGATTTCCTATGCAGAGGGTGTCTAAATCAAACTTCAGAAATAATTCATGAGTTCAGTTTCTGTATCATAACAGCTTTGTCAGTTTATGGAACATTATTAGTGGTGTGCAAAACCATGCACAATTAAGAATCTGCTTTTCTTAGTATATAACTGCTTTACAGGACCACATATGAAATAATCTAAGAGCCCATATAATTTATTTTCAGTGAGATTTTTTTCTTGAAAGATGGAACTGTTCCCAGGTCTACCTCTTAACAATGTTTTTATTTAACTAAAATAGATCTTTGACTGCTGGTATGATTTCCCCCCAAGCCATGAATTCATTGATTTATTGATTTTAGACATTATATTTACAAGGTAAAAGAACATGAATACAGCACCACAGTTTCTCATAAGATCTTCAGTGCCACACTCAGCTACAAATCTTTTCATTCTTTGATCAAGGTTCAGGAGCAGGATGATAATGTAGGTGTGTCAAGGGGCTGTCAGTGGCCCCAAGCAGAGACTTTATTTCTGTCCTGTCCTGAGAAACTATTCCTTAGTCTCATTCCTATTACCATGAGCAAAACTCTGTGATGTGCTTTTGTTAGTTGGAAGGATATCTTGGTAGTATTGAAGTCTACATAGATATATGTGCATATGCATACATACATACATATATATGCACATGTGTACATATATATATTGCTATTGCTGCTGGAGCAGTAGAAACATAAAATAACATGCACTCCTGAAATACACCTTAGAAAATGGCTTTGGGTAAGCAATAGGGAACACACCTTGTGTAGCTGAAAAAGAGCATAATAAAGAGTATTTGGCAAAAGTGAATGCAGTAGGCTTTTTTCCCCAGAGCACCGGCTGTCATCAGCAGGAATATGGGAGAGAGAAAGACTATATTTAAGTGGCTGATCAGAGAGCAGAATTAGTTTTCAGCAACACATGAAACTGCAGAGAAGCCAGCATATCCTCAGCACTTTGTCCTGCTTACTCCAGATGCTATAAAATGAGAGAGGTTTATTGTTTGGGTTTTTCTTTTTCCTTTCTTGGATCTCAAGAAATCTCTGTGGTGAGGTCTCTGTAACCTTCAGCTTGACCATGGTAATCAAATGAATGCTTTTCACTGAAGGGAAGTCTGCAGCAGAAACCAACAGCTTGACCCTTCTTCCTGAGTTCTCACAAGAGGGAATTAATTTGTGTGTAAGTAAATGAAAAGATAGTAGAAGTTATAAGTGGACTTCTGTTAAAGCATTTGATACACTGGGTCACAAGCCTTTTCTGTAAATATTAATTCATATTAGCTTCTATAAGAAAATTATCATATGGATAACAAATGAGTGGAAATCAAAATGTGGCAGAATTTCTAATTCTGGTACAGAACAGTTTGAAGTCTGGTTTTGATTTTCAGCTTTATTAATAAATCACTAAAGAAGCTGAAAAGAAACACATTAAAATGAAAGCATTAGCGAGAACTGCGTTGATTCTATCAAGGTCAGGGATAGAAAAAGCCAACCATAAATAAGCAATGTTAAAAATCTCCCTTGGAACAGAATTGATTATTGGGCTTTTAAAATGGAAAGCTAAAGTGAAGTCAGGAAGTTTGGGTTTTTTTCTTCCTCTTCTTCTTCTTCTTCTTCTTCTTCTTCTTCTTCTTCTTCTTCTTCTTCTTCTTCTGTATGAGATTAAAGGAATACTGCGGGGTAAACTGCTTTTTCTTTTTGCTTTCCTCTGAATGGAGTGTGTGGCCTGTCAGCTCCTAAGAGCTTTCTCTACCAAATTCACTGCTCTTGCATGGGGCCTGGACAGCGGGAAACCTAGAAATTATTTTTTGTCTTTACAATTGGTTTTAAGTTTGTTAGAGGACAATGAAATTATTTTATGGCCTGGAGAGTAAGGGGAATGAGATATACTGTCAGTGCTCTGTGGACTTTCCTAAATGAAACACTTATATCAACTACAGTGGGAAGAATTCAGGGTCCCTTGTGACCCTCATGGGTCTTGGATTCCCACTGCCAGCCCAAAAAATATCAGTAAGAAAGTCTGTTTACACTGGGTTAAAATGAAAGTGAGACTCTACTGAAGTGAGCTTTTCCAGCATTAATTAATCTAACAATTTGTTTCTATGTTTTCTTAAACTTTGAAGCATGTCACAATCTCCTGATCTTAGACACGAGTTTCAAAATGAAATAAAAGAGTTTTGTTCTAATCAAGTAATACACTGCATGAGCAGCAGGCAGACGTGATGTGTCTTGTTGCAAATGTGAGAGCTCGGAAAACCTCAGAGCTGAGCCTGTGTTACCATAGCCCTAGAATCAAAATGTGCCACATCTTATGTCTGATAGTGTATGGCAGAGCAGGGAAAGAGGAAGCAGGGAGCCAGCAGAAAGGGTGTGTGGACACCATCTGATCACTGCCCAGCTTTGTTGGGAGTTGGAAGGGAGACATTCTCATCTGAATCTACATTTTATCCAAGAGATAATTCAGCAAGAAATCACTAACTTAAGAGAAGTTGTTATCAGCTCCAACCTATGTTTCTTGCTGTTAACTTCTACCTATATCTCTTGTTGGCCCAGAAGGCTTCTAACAAGAGCACTTTCCAAGACTCTTTGAGCTCCATTGACCAGCATGAGACTCAGAGACAGCTGGTACTTATTGCTGACCATCATTTGTACAGCTGTAGTGATCTATTACCTTTGAGTACCTCATGCTTCTTAATATATTGTTTTCTGAGAACTTACCTAATTAGCTCCAGTAATCATGGCTGTTCTACTGATGAGAAACTTCAATTAAATTGAGCGTGCTTGCAGTGTGCTACACCTCGGCAAATATCACAAATATTAAATAAGATGAAAATGTTCTTTGTGTAATGATCTGAGTTCAAACTAATCCACTCTAGATATTGCTGAGATTTCTCCATGCAGACTGCATGGATTGGGTTGCCCAGGGAAGTTGTGAATGCTCCATCCCCAGCTGTGTTCAAGGCCAGGTTGGACAGAGCCTTGGGTGGCATGGTTTAGCGGGAGGTGGCATGGGCGCCATCAAGTTCCAAACCGCCATGGCAGGGTGGGTTGGAACTTGGTGATCTTAAGGTCCTTTCCAACCCTAACTATTCTATGATTCTATGATTACTACTTCATAATCTAATCCTAGGAACTGGATGTTGGAACAAAATGACTTCTTTTGCCGAGGTTTTGACTGTTGCAGAGCTTATGACAGGTGCAGTCTCAGCTCAATTTGTGCTAAGGTCCTGAATCTGAGTATTTAACATCAGAATGTTAGCTTTGAATACACTTTAGTCTTACACTCAAAGCTAAAGTTGATTGCTTAATATAGGTCCTTTATACATGTCTCTAAGGAGAAAAGCTTTGGGATCTAACAAGATATCATTTTCAATGCCTAGAGGAATTTTAAATCATAATAAATAACCCATATTATATGTATGTTAGCTTTTTGGCAGGACTGATCTTCTGAAGAAACATTACTATTTGATATAGTAATTAGAAATTATTAATCATGTGTTGAAAAGTACTGCCTTTGCCAAGATGCACTGGTTTTTTTTCTCTTTTTTTCTTTTCTTTTTTTTTTTTTCCAGATAATGGTAAAAAATCTACCTAGATTTTTCTCCCAGCACAGTCTCATAACTTTTACCCTTCAATTTTTTTCTGTCAGAAGTCCCAACAGATCTTTTAAAACCTACATGAAGAACTAGATTATGATGTCCTTACTCATAATGACTGATTCACAGTTTGTTACTTCCAAATTGTAGCCTAAATCTACATCCTGTAGATGTGTGTAGAAGGGAGTGGTTAAGCATGAATTAGGAGTTTCCAGAGTGACTGGGGTTTTACAGTAAATATGCCAATTAGGTTTATCGAAATTCATCATCTTGGAACACTTACCATTCCAATTGTAGTAAAGAATACTGACAATAAATAGCAAAACATAACAGCATGTAAATTACTATTCAATACTTCAGAGTTAGTAAGCTGTGAGGCACTGTGCCAAAGATTAAGGAAGAGTGGGGTTTCTGAGTGTGAATTATTGTGCCATAATTCATGCTCTGGTATATAATGCAGAACCAGTAAGACCATTAGTTAAATGAGCTTTTAAATATTGCTAAATCAAATGCTAGGTGGATAACGCAGTATGGTAGATTGGGGTTCCTTTTCCCTTTAAATTTATAGCAAAAATAGAGGACAAATTTGCTTTACCAACACTACAGCATGATCTTTTTGTGTCTGGACTTGTGCAGTTTAACAGGAGATGAGTTTAGGTGAAACCCTCAGGCTGTAGACATTGCTGGAGAACAGAAACTTTGGAAGCTGGATCTAAATTCTGTAATTTGACATTGTTAACATACAAATCCTATCAGCTTTCAGTGTTATGTGTAAACAGAATCTTTGACAGTGGACAGCTGTCACAGAAGCTTTATAACTTAGTTGAATGCAATGGCATCTGGTGCACCTTATAAGAACCTTCTGGTCTTAGGCTCAAAAGTTTTGAAACCTTCTTGATGCCTGAGCTTTGTGGGTTTTATAAATGGAAATATAAGCAAGTGGTATAAAACCCATAACGGCAATCACATCTTTTTTTCACTCTGATGAATCAAATTCAGGCTACTGTCCCACATGCTCCCAACTGGAAGAAAGTCAGTAATGATGTCCCACCTAAACAGAGAAAGCCTCCATTTATTACACATTAATTCTGTTTAGACTGCTTATTTTATGTGTTTGGGCATAAAGGCCTAAATCCTTAAAAGTTTTTATGAGCCTAATTTCTGCACATGTAAGTAATTTCTCGTAAAATTAGGCACTGGTATTTTAGAGCTTATGGTGTTCATCATCTAAGTGCAAAAAAGTACTGAACCAGTAGCAACATAAAGCTCTGTATTAGCATTTTGCTTGTCTGTAACAAAGCTCTGTAACTCCTTAACTGCAGCAACTTTCCATTGTGGGGATCATATTGGAAATATGTTAAAGAAGAACTTCCTTTGAAAACATGGTTCTTAGGTGGTTATGTAAAATAGTAATTTTCAACTTAATACTTTAGCTGATCCAGCTGGTAAGACCGTCCACATATCTTCATGTTAACTTTTATCTTTAAAGTATCCTGCAAGGAATCATAGAATCATGGAATCATAGAATAGTTAGGGTTGGAAAGGACTGTAAGATCATGAAGTTCCAACCCCCCTGCCATGAGCAGGAAAACCTGCCACTAAACCATGCCACCCAAGGCTCTGTCCACCCTAGCCTTGAACACAGCCCTTTCTCCCTGCAATGCAATGGGCAACAAATAAATCACGCAGTGTTTAAAAGGCAATATGCATATGATAGACTGATGTTTCTCAGGTCTCATATGTACCTGCCCAAGTGAATGGTGCAGTTCTCAGAGCTGAGGTTACTCTGTTTGGCTCAATTGAAATTTTTCATGTAGAGGATAAATGAGTACATGAAGTGATATTTTTAATTGTCTCATTCACTTTCCAGTTATCTTCTTTCAAATTTTAAAAGACTAGCAGAAACATTCCTCTTCCCCTCCTTTTCAGAGGATTTATGTTTGCCAGAAAAAACAGAATTTGACATTTTACCAAAATAACTGAGGGACAAAGTGGCAAAATTAAAACAAGGCTAGGTTCTCTCAAAGGCCACTGGTACTGGAGGGTAAAGAAAAAATTTATTCAACAGGAACTCAAAGCACATAAAACAAAAAGCCTGAGTTACCGAACAAAGGCTTTTGGCACTGTCAGAATGTAAATAGTAAAGATTAAGAAACGTTATTAATCAAATCAGACCAGATTTTGTTATAGACACTTTGAAGTGTTCAGAATCTTTCTACTGTCCCCTTTTGTAAACTCTAGTTGTAGAAACTGAAACAGCTATCATATTTTAGTAACTAGAATATGAATATAGTCAAGAAATATAGTCCACTAACTGAGGCATCTTTTGGAAAACCAGGTTACTGAATGTTTAGACCTCATAATCTAACTGTAAGTGAGAAGAAAGTGATTACAAAAATGTAGGAGTGATTTAGATCACTGAATCATAGTTTTCTTATGAAAATTGTTTCCTATAGAGACTGTTGCTCACAGTCCTGAGAGAAAAGCTATGTTTTCTTATCTTAATGGGATGTTTTTAAGTTGTTATATTTGGCATTATTATTCCTAACAGGCTTAAAAGTGGTATTCCTACATCTCACTCTTTGAAAGCATATTTGAAACACCTTCATGTAATATCCTGTTTTTTTTCCTTGCCAATGAAGAATGGGTAACTGAACAAACAAAGCTGTTGTAACATTACTGAGTATCTTTCAGGGATACTAAGAGATAAGTGATGGCCTGGAGGAGCAGAGGAGAAAGAAATATAGTGTTTGTCTTAAACTGAGGGAGAAAGAAGACTTGAAAAATTAAGTCCAGCTGGCCTCATATCAATACTGGGAAAGATACTGAAAAAATTTACTAAGCAGTCAATTTATAAGTACTTAGGGATGATAAGAAAAAGCCAATATAGATTTATCAGGGAAAAGAATGTCAAGTCATTCTAATTACTTTCTTTGACAAGGTAACTGTCTTTGTGAATAAAAGGATGCAGTAGATATGATATACATTAATCTTGTATTTTGAATCATCCTCATACAACTTTCTCACAAGCAAATTAAAGAAAAATAAACTAATGAAAGTATTATGAAATGACTGAAAATCAGTGTTTGGTAACAGGTGTGAGTAGTTCACTATTGAAATGGGTAATTGGAAAATCCATTCTGGTCAGTGTTTTGGATGACTGTACAGACTGTCATTACAAACTATTGTATGTCCTGAGGGTAAGGGAAATTACAACTGCTTTCTAAGGCATAAATGAAATGAAAAATTGTTGTGAAAAATTGAAAGAATGATCTGAAACTGCTGAAATGAGATTCAGTAAAGATTAGTGTGAAGTAGTTTCCAGGGAGGGACAATCACACACACAGATACAGAGTAGGGAGTAACTGGCCAGACAGCAGTGATGCAGAGAAGGAGTCAAGGATGATAGTGGAGTACAGACCAAGTATGACTCAAGAACATAATGTCTTTTTTGGAATAGCAGCATTATTCTGTGGTGAATTAAAAGAAATGCCATATGTTAGGCAGAGGTAGGAATTCCATCCTGCTTGGCGCATTGAGCTCTCAGCTGGGGAACTCGACCCAAATTTGGGCACTACTTCTTCAGAGAGATGTGGACAAATTGGCCTGTGTCCAAAAGAGAGCAACAGGGATGATAAGCGGTTTAGAAAACATGACCTGTGAGGAAAGGTTGAAGGAATTGGGTTTGTTTAGTCTACAACAGAAGAGCCTGAGAGGGACATGATAACAGTTTTCAAGCATGTAGAAGGCTGTTGTAAGGAAGACAGTGATCAATTATACTCCAACTCACTGACAAAGCGCAGAAAAGAGGTGATTGCTTTAATTTGAAATAAAAAAGCTTTAGGTTAAATATTGAAAAAAAAAAAACACCTCACAAAAAACAAGATCCTTTTACCACTCTGAGGAAAACTGAGCACTTGAACAAGGTACCTAGGAAGTTTCAAGATTTTTTAAAGAATTGATGAATAAAATAAACATGGGTCAGAGAAAATGAAGGTGTTTTCAAAGCACAGGGATGAACTAGATGTAATACTGAGGCTCCTTTCATGTCCTGTATTCTCTGATTTCTATGAAATAATCTGCTCTGCAAAATAGCTACCTGGCCCCGAACTTTGGGAGCATCAGAATTAATAAGTCTCCCAATTTATGCTAGGGTCATTTACTGTATTTGCATGTCTCAATTTGTCTTCTATTTTTGTTTCTGAAAGAGGGGGTACAGTGGTTTTAAAAGAATTGCAAGTACTTATTTAAAAACAAAACAAAACTAAAAAACAAACAACTGTGTGTAAGTAACCCATTACTGCCATTGCTATCACCACATTTTATAAACCTAAATAAATGACACACTTAAAGTACTAAGTCAATCTCAAAGAACAAAGAGCACCAGTGACCAAGTGGGTGTATTTGCTTCCCAGAGAGCATTAACTTATTTTTCTGTTTGCGATACATTTGCGACTATGGAATTGTCACTGTAGGATAGCAAATATGAAAAAAAAAAAACATTATCACCATTTCATCTTCTCAAAACCTTGCCAAGGAAGATACCAGTGAAGGCCAGACTGTGCACTGTGGAGACTGAAAGACAGATATTTCGTTCTGCTGAACCTACTTTGAGAGAGCTAAATTCTATCAAAAAGACAGCAGGACAGGTAAGAAAAGATAGCGCCTGAAACTACCGCAGGAAGGTCTGCCAGGGCTAATCTGCCAAAAGCTTATGGCTGACGTCTTGCATAGGCTCAGGCAGTATAAAACCAAGGTGTCTAATTCTCTTCTGTTGCTAGTTTTATACTATTTGGTACAGTTGTTTGTGCTTTATATCACTGAGCTTAATATCAGCTCAGGTTAGCTAAGGAAAAGGAAATAATTTATTTGTTACAGGGTAATACCTAGAGGAGAAAGTGAAAAGAACCTTCTGAGAAACAGAATCCAGACCCTGTTACTGCAAATTATCAGGTCTAATAGTCCATCTATCTATCTAATGAAAGCTGTCTTAAAACTCACTATGAACAATAAGAAGCTGAGCCAAGTGCATGTCTAGTATTTCCCACTGGGACTGCTGGTCAAAAGTGGGGAAGCAAGTGATAGCCACTTAAATGATTGTCTCTCATTTCTAGGTTGTTGCATTAAACTATTAAACTAGGTTGATGAAACTACTGGAAGAAGAAAAGTTACAGAGGCTAGGGAAGCATCTCAATAAATAAAAAATAAGGGGCATGAGAGGGAAAGTTTTGTTTATAGTTAAGAGGTGACTGATATCATTTGGTATTATCAATCTATTTATATTTATGATTGCATGTACATGCATGAAATTACAATTAGAGTGGGTACAATTATTTTTCAGTATTATTTTCACATTTTTCACTTATGTCTTTTGCATAAATTTTCCATCTGATCTGGATAGAGTCCTCTATTGTTTACCCTTTTTTTACATTTTATCTGCTTAAAATGATGTATCACAACTTCCTCTCCCTCCAAGGATTATGAACTCTCCAGCTGATATAATGCCTTTTAGGGTATCATTGACAAAACAGTCAGTAATGAAAAGTGGTTTCCAAGCTTGAGTTAGTATAAGGCTTCCCTCCTTTCAATGTCGTACCAAAGATCTGCCTTAGCCTGCCTATGAGAAATCAGATTCGCAAATGATTACCTGGGCAGAATTAAAATTTATCCATAATAAAAGCTAACAATAATATTGCATCCTCAATTCAGAGCCATAGCCTGCATATGTAAATCACTGCACTTACCCATGATGATCCTGAAAGCATCCCTCAGATACCACACTGGAGTAGGTGTCCTGGTCTACTTTCATCTCTCACCTTTCTGAGCCTGCTTGAAACCCCTCAGTGATTCACATATTTCAACTTTTTTCATTGTTTGTTCCTTGGTCACTATCCTAGGGTCACCTTTCTCTACGTGTCTTTACCAGCATTTTTCTTTGTTGGCCTCCCTAGAGTATACATTATTCTCCCTCCTAGTTTAGCTGGCTATTCCTTTCCTCCACATGGACAGCAAAACAGCTCTGTCTTGTAAAGACACAGTACCATAGCCCATAGCCAGATCTGGCAGACCTCATATAATGACATGGTAAAGGTACAGGCATCCGTGTTATTCATTGCATTTTCTTTTTACATGCTGTTTGGCATAATATCCTCTCTCCAAGAAGTCATAGCCAGAAGGTCTTCAAGATTCTGAGATATTATAGCTATGTGTACACTGTTCTTTTGTCCCTGTCATACAATATGTGGTGCTACATTTCCTCCGAGCATATGATTTCCAAGTGGATTTAAGATACAACTATTGATTTAAGTGTATTCTTTTCAGCTATGTTCAGTAAGGTGAGGGCTATGTTTATGCCCATCAGAACCAGGGTTTCATAATGTGAGAATTGTGGGCTTGTGTTGCATGCCTTGGCACAAAGGTGTGTGGAGACCTTTGAATGCACAAAGCCTGTGCAGATAGTATTAAAGGATAGTACAGACTCTAATCTGTTATAGTCTCATGTTACCTGCTGGGAATAGTGCTTCCTGTCATGTGTGCTCTCCCATCAGTCATGCCTAGACATTGTTATTGAAAACTGGTAGTTGGCACAGGCCAAAACTCTGCCAGAAGAAGTACTAATAAATAAACAAAATGAATGATCATAGTCTAGTAATCAAGTTCATTCCCTGGCCTTGGTTTGTTTTGTGGTATAGATAGGGTCTATGTTTTGGACATGCTGTACAAAGCATTATCTGCTTTATTTTTGTTGTGGTGTACTAAGGCAATGTGCAACATATCAGACACTAATATTTTTTAAGATATTTTCAGCCACCAGATTTTTTTATGACAGTAAAAACACTAATTTAAGAAATGGTTGCCAAAATGTGGCTCATGTTTTGTATATCACAGCTATTCTCCAAATCTGGCAAACCTCCCGTGCTAGGAAATAAGAACCAAAAGGTGGTAGAGTTCATGGACAGTAACTCTTGCTTAGAGTGGAAGACCTCTCTAGACACATTTATTATCATTTTATACTGATTCAACTGCAGGTTTAGCAACAAAATATAAAGCTGTCTTGTTTAAAGGAAGATGTAACTCATTTTATGAACATGAACCACAAGCAGCTGCTTCCATATGTTGCTACTACCATCAGGACAAATTCTTTGTTAAATGCCATCTTTAAAATTAAACTGTGTGCTGAAAATAAACACAACAGAAGCGTGAGATGATTGAGGAGAACAGTGATCCAGTCCAGGAGAAAATACATTTTGTTTCAGCTGGAGATCAATCTGCATGACCCAGACAGAGTGTTCTAACATTGACTATCACTGCATTTTGCACTATTTTGACATATAATATGAATGTCTGTGATAAGGGCTAAAAAACACATCGGGCCATCTGCGCTAGTTTTAAACCTGTTTGTCCAACTTTACTTTGGGATATTCTAATATTTCTTTTTTTTTTTTTTTTTTTTTAGTGAATTTTTAACATAGTTTGGACATAGTTCTGCTTTCTGTAGTATCTCTTAAATGCAACCCTCTGTTAGCCAGATTGAAACATTTTGCAAAGGTGTCATCATGCTCTCTTTGAAGTTGAAGGGAGACGCATCTGCCTTGAATGAGAGCAGGATCAAATCACCTAAGCAAATGGTCAGCTACTCAGATAATCCCAAGGAAGCTAAGTATGGTTTGATACCCTCTGTAAAGGAGACAAAATTCTGGCTTCAGTTTTAATGATGAAGTATTTTCCCTCCCTAACATCCAGATTGAGAACATCTTGCCACCATTCTCACGCCACAGATTTACTCTTAGTCCTATGGATCTTTCTCCTCTAACAAATCCGTAAAGAAAAGTGATATTTGCAAGCCCAGTTACAGCTGTAGAGTTCTTGAAGTCTGCATCTAGTAACCCGTGATCACCTGCTCCTTGCTATGCTTTCATACTGTTGTCTGCTTATGTGTTTCTATACTGTGCTTCAAAGGGTACTGTAAAATAGCCTAAGGAATCATCTATGTTTGGCATGTAATGTGCTATCACTTATCAATTGTCAAGTGTCTTTTATATGCACATCTTTTACACCAGGAAAATTTCGTTTCAAAACTACTGCTTGAAAATTAATTGAAGAAGGTGTGGGAAGGCTAGTGTGTGATTAAAGATGCTTTCTGAAAAACTTCCATACACCAGTTAAATAAGTTCCATATTGTTTGTTCCAGACCTTTTCAAAGGTGAATGAAAATAAATTTGGTTTTGCATTATTGGTTCAGAATATTTTCATGATATACAGAACTTCTGTTTTCAGAGGCATATATTTACTTTCTGTATCACAAGTAGCGTATTTATTACTGTGGGTTGCATCATCTGCCATCTTCTGTTTTGCCAGATTTTTGTTCTTAATCATGTTGGTTTTCTGTGTGTTGTATCTGTGTAATCGAATGAGCATCATTTACCATCTTACTATCTGAATTGAAAGCATACATTTCAGGCTTGTATGTATCCAAGTAAAGTGGTCAAAGGAGAAACCAAATGTTAGTAACTGCTGCTTTCTGTGTCTCATACAGAAGGTTTATCTTGATATGCAGTTTTGTGCTGGTTTAAACAGGGAAGTGACATTTAAAAAAAATCCACTTTGAGAGATGTTATTGAAAGAACTTAAATGCATGTTATGATTAACTTGCCAAAGCTACTAGGAGTAAACACATCCTTAATGTAGACTAGAACATCTTCACATAAAACTCTTTCCCACATCCCCCTCCCTCCCCTTCACCTCCCAAGTTTCATCCTAGCCTAAGGCAGTAAAATCCATAGGGTGGGGGTTTCCTTAAACACATTGTATATGAGAGTATGTGACTTATCATCTCTGTGCCTCATTTACAGTGAGACTTAGCAGCTGCTTGGTAACCATGTGATACATTGAGCTTTGTATAATAGTTCACTTGAAGGTCTTTGCACAGTTCAGGCATGTCAGCTGAGTACCTTCAAGCAGCGCAGGGACTTGTAATTAGAGTGGCCCGAGGCTGCTCGCCTTTCTGAGGGGCTTTGTCTTCCCCTTGGATGCCAGTGGCATCCTGTTTCCAGAGGCTCACCATCCAAGTGCTCCAGCGCAGGCTCAGCAGGCGGTGGGGGGATCCGAGGTATGTCAGGAACTGAAAACAGGTATGAAAGTTCAAGCCTAGACAAAGGTCTTGTTAGTCATTTGAACACAAAGCATGCAGCACCTTGCCTGTCTGCAGAGTCCTGCAGAAGGTAAAGAAAGAACCACCCCGTGCTTTACCTCAGAGTTATGCCCCAGTCCCTTTCCAAAATAAACAATCCACCGTGTTTATCTGTAATGACTTTTGTCACTTTAAGCAAGTTGGCTGATGCAGACATTCTTGAAAGGATGTCAAAGAAAGAAATATACTGTTTTCTAAGTCAGCCTTTTAAATGACTGCATCACTTCTGCAGCACTTTGCTTGCAAGTTCCCATCCATTTTTCCCAGAGCATTTTTGGAAGCAGGTTGAGCAACTGGGAGGAGATAAGCCTGAACTTCCTATTTCTGCCTTTCCATTTCTATCATGCCCTAAGACAGAGGAGACAAAAAAAAAAAAGAAAAAAAGAAAAAGAACAAACCCAAGATTTTTATATGGAAGAGGACACTTTTGGTCACTAAAATTTCAAAGGCATGTTGAAACCCAGAGGATTTTAAACAGCAAATCAACAAGACATTGCTAAAGCAGCTGCTTCGGGAAACAGATAATATGGTTTTACCTCATAAAAGGGTTTCTATGGATGGCTGGTGTAGGAGAAAAGGTCTCTCAAAAGTGTAAGCTGGCAAGCTGTTTTCTTCTGTTTCTCTCCTGCACTGGATCTGTAGAAAGTATAAATCAGTGTATGAGAAATGACAGGTCTGACTGTAAGGAAATATGTTTACTTGCTTTTGTACCTCTTTCTTATGGTTTACTGAAAATGAAATATGTCTAGTGCCATGCTCACTGCTACACGAGAAACCAGGATATTTCCACATAGGTACAGAGAATCACCTTCACATTGGGCTGATGCTCAAGAGCCACAAAAGCACTCCCTTCCCTTCACCTCCTTCACCCTCTGCCTGTCGCCCTGGGATCTGCTGTCCTATCTATCTCCTTCAGAGTGGGGGGAGAGTGGTTAATGCTCACCAGAATAACTAAGGGTGGTGTACAGGTTACCTCTTTTTAAATAGATCTGAAGATCTGTCAGTTTTATGAATGAAGAAAAATGTCCACTGTCAGTGCTGTCAGATGGTGCATGGCTCTCCTGCCTCCCTGGAAGAGCCGGATATCACATGCTCATATACACCACAGCATATTGTCCTGTGGCTATATTTATCCTTCTAGAAAAACAAGGGCCATGGACCTCCCTCTGGCCTGCTCTGGTTAAGCTGTTCTCAGAGTAGGAGGCTCTGGTGGGCTATAGCTTTGCTATTAAATGAGATGGTTGAATTAAAGAGGAGTGGCTTGGCTGCACTTCTGCATCATGAGGCTGGTGCCCACCAGCGCTGTCCGACAATTGCCAGAAATGGTCCAGAGGTCACTGTGGCCCTGACACCATTCCCAATAGGCCAGCTGGGCACACTTTTGATGGAAGTGTGAAAGGGATCTTTTCCTTGCCAGTTGGCCTCAGAGCTAGAGAGACTGGTCCCAGGCATTCTTAATTACCAGTATGAATAGCTGAAGTTTGCAAGTTTGCATCCCTGCAACTCAAGAAAGAAACCTTGGGTTTGCGCTGGGACATGGGGTGTCCCTGAGACATAATTATCATGTCACTCTTGGTTGTTCAGTTCAAAGTATCTGAAATAGCTGAGGGCTATGTTGCAAGCAAAAAGTGGTGGGTTTATAGCATGAATTGAACACATGTGCGGTGTACCCAGAGGTGTGCCAGGAGGGCATGGGGAGCATTTCAAAGTGCAGTGTCTGCTAGGAGAGCTCTGGAGACATGGAGAAGGTGGAGGGAGACAAATGTGGTGTCATCTTGGCCACACTGACCTATAGAAGTAGTCCCTGGGGAAAAATTATCCCCTTGCTTCCTCCAACATGTGCGTTAACATCTGCTGCCGCCTTTGCTGCACTAGCTTGTTGCTCTCATTTCCTGACATTGCCTCTGCCACCACTGCCCTAGCTCTAGTGCAGCCTTCAGTGAGCCAGGCAGCAGCAGAGACACCAATACACTGCAGACACACAGGGCTTGATTCAGTTTTCCTTATGGTTGTGCAAGCTCAGCTCACAAACAGGGCTTGCTGGGCAGTACAAACCTAACATCAGTTTTATGTTGCTGGCACTTCGAGTAACAGCTGAGTTTTCTTCCAAACCTGAGCTCCTTGCAACCGTGGGTGAATTGCTTGCTAGAATAAAGCTGGCTAATTTCATACTAATTTTGGAGTGTCTACACTGTGTTTTTGTCACGGTAGTCTAAACAGACATGAGAAACATTCAGCAAGCTTGTTTGGGCTTTTCTTCTGCCTCTAGAAAGAGCAAACTAGAAACAGCCCAAACCACTGGGACTGCTCAGCTAGATCTGGAGTTTAGATACTGTAATTCATCCATGCTAATAGTGTTATTTATATCCTCCAATAATAGTAATATTGAATAGATTTTGGCCTGGTAAATCCCTTGCATATTCAAAAATGGGGAAGTGTGATGAAAAGATTTCCCCACCTGTCCCTCTGGGTTTGTAACTAAAACATTTGACTTTAGGCTTTGCATTTTCTCTAGCATTTTGAAATCAGTATCTCCTTTTATTAACCTGAATGTTCTGGGCCTTACCTAATTACCTATGACATAAGAATATTGTCACTTGGCCAGTATTCCTTCTAGAGATAATATTTTATGAAGTTCTACATAAGCATGGCTGAATTGCTTCTTGTTTTTCACTGCTCTTGGAATGAAATTGAATGAAGCTCATCACAGAATTAAACTTGCAGGTTCCCAGGCACTGGGCTCATCCAGCAAGCTTGCATTTAGCCCATGTTATTTTAACATGAACATATCTATGATTGTGACCTGGCTGGTCTCAGTCGAAAAACACCATTAATTTAATGGAAAGTAGGATGGGGCCCAAAATGCTAATTCTGTTAACTTTCTTAATGGGCTTCAGTTTAACCCTACAGCACTGAAGACTGTTTCACTTCCTACGGCCCAACTTTACTGCTTCATCTCAATACTCCAAGTTTACATAACTCCCTTTTCAATCCCATCAGCAAAGAATTATGCTGAATTACAGCTTTGTTACTAAAGGAGGATTGTGTGTTTGAGGTATATTTTTCGTGAGGTATTTTGGCCAAGTGGATGAGGTATTAATATGAGAAACTATAAACAAATCTTGGTTTTCTAAACTGCGGATAGAGTGATTGGCTTAATTTGTTTCTATACACTGCCATCTTGAAAACTAAACTGAAGCATCCAAATTAAACAGGAGATGTAAATATTAGCCAGATGTTCCCTGGTGTCAGAAGTCTTTTTTGTTTCATTTTTTCTGTTAAATGGGTATGGGGTTTTTTACATCTAACATAATGACCTATGTTTTAGATTTTGGTCCTGGCCTAATGGCTTTTTATCATATGATTATGATATCATCCAATCATGTAAGCGTCATGAGATGCTGTTCAGCTTTACTGAAGCACATGAGTGTCGAACTGCTTAGTTTAGGCTAAACCATTTGTCTGACTGTCTTAGTGTGGGGAGTGAATGTGCTGTTAATTTAGGAAATGCCAGCTGAGGCTGAGGGTTTAGCGAGCCAAGCAAAACAGAACACTGACCACAGACTGAAACATTACAGAGTCCCTTAATGATTCTGTCAAAAAGAAATATAACACTTTTTTTCTCCTTAAAGAAGTTGCAATCGTCTTCTGGTGCAAGTAGCAACCAGTAGTGCTTTAGCATTGATAAACATGGTTGGAAAAGACAGGCACTTGACTTAGCTTTTGGCTAATGCTTTTTCCTGAAGACATTTGTTTGAGTTTGAGGATAGTGAAGCTTTTGGTTCCATTCCTCACATTTATTATTACCAGGCAAATGACTACAGCTACTGATAAATCAGGATTTAACAGATACAGATGTAGGATTTTCAATATAAATGCAATTTTAACACTGAGTTTGTAGGTCTAATGCAAATGAGCAAAGTAAAATTTGCAGTGCTCTATTTTTTCTTTTTGCCTGTCACCTCAATAGCTTTGCTCAGAAATATGGTATTTTTAAGTTTTCCCTCAGTGTATGTCTGGATTTGTGTTGCACTGAGAATGCTTGAAGAGCCTTGAATCTCCTGTTAAGCACTGACGATTAAACTTCCATGAATTTGGCCCTAGAGCTTGAACAGTTATATGTTGTGCTGAGTGAGTTTGCTGCAACAACCCTTACTGTAAGATCCCTTTGCTCCTGAGATGCACATCTGTTAGGGCCCCTTTTTTTTTTTCCCTGTCCTTTGTTTTAGTGTTGGATTTTGTTTACTGATCTCTGAAATACTGCTAAGCTTGGTTGGAACAAGGAATTGTTTTACAATGTGTGCTTAACACCCTAAGGATTTTGGTGGGTAAAAGAAAGAAAGCTTAATAAATAAAATTTTTCTTCTTCTTTATCTATCCAAAGCTTTGTTAAAGGAAAGAGGCTTGCCTGTGAACTCTTCTCTGCAGAAATTCTCATCACTTAGGCCATTTAAAAATAGACTGGACAAAGCACTAGGGAACACGCTGCAGAGGGCAAGTCTGCACTGTTAGTGAGAGGGACTAGATGACTTTCCCATATCTATGTGTTTTTATTCTAGCAAGGTAATATGCTACCACTGTGCCCTCTAAGGCAACAAAACAGAATAAATTAATCTCAAATGTACATTCATCCCAAGATTTCCACCACAGTCAAGCAACTGCACTGAAAATTTCATCTGAAAATGACCGATAAAGAATATTGGTATCAGTGAATTGCAAGATATCCTTCACAATATGGAACAACAGTGTTTGAAAATAAGACCTTGAAGGTCTTTACAACTTACGGGAAAGCATTTTCCAAACCATCCTTGTGAAAACAGTGTAAGTGGTCTCCTTTCCTTTTCTCTAACAAAAGGTGTGAACTGCCTCCAGTGACATTGCCTCCATCCGTCTTGCTTCTATATGAAGTACCCAGCCCTGTAAGACAAAGGAGCTGGAGGCTGCTTCTATTCCCAAAAGGCTGTCACCACATTGCGGTATCAGGCTTTATTTTGGTTCATTACTTTATTGTCTGGAGAATCTGAAAGAAATCAGTCTGTATGTCTTGTAGGGGAAAGGATGTATCTGTTGAAACAAGTGCACCAGAAGGAATGGATCAAAATCTATAGAAGCCTTTCATTTCAGTAACTGAAGCCGCTTTATATTCTGTAAAGCATACTTTATAGCAGTTAAAATAAGCAGAGTGAGCCTTTAAAATCTTTATGTTTGTTTGGCCTGATGCATTAGGTAAAAGGTCATCAGTGGGTTTGCATTTTGAGAGGCCCTTAGTACAGCTGACTGAAAATTTGGGACTTGTCTTCATACTGACAAATTAACCATTCTGAACAATCCCAAACATACAAACCACTGAGGATGAATTAGCAAGATGTGCAGGTGCTACAAATTTGTAGCTGGTCAGGCTTCTCACCACCTGCCTCTCTCTTCTCTCATAATCTCTATTTCATGTCTAGAATGATATTTCAAGACCTTAATGGCTGGGCCCACCTTTTTATACACCCACTAAGATTTGTACTCCATTACTGGGGACTATTAAGTAGTAGCTCCCAGCTCCACAGTAGCTTTAAGGAAAAGCACCATCACTCACTGGCAGACCAGAAGTGTGTTTAATTCATATTTAATCTTTGCTTATGCTATCTACAGAATGCTTTCTCAGATACTATGTTGCATCTTCTAGACCTGGAATCCCCAACAGCCCAAAATAGAGCCTCCAGCCAAAACATGTTTTGTTCTGGTCTTATTAAAAAATTACAGAGGGAAGGAAATATTTTATTTCACCTTGTGTATAGAGACAGAATATTTGTGTTTCCATTTCATATTTTGCAATGTCTATGCAATATAATTATTTTTGTCAAATATTTAATGATTTTTAGTCTTTCAGAAATACCTCAAGAACCTCCTTGTTATTAAAATGTGATGAGACTGTCCCTTTAACAGCCTTTATTCTACAATTGTTTCTGCAATGGTAATTTTTAAAATGCTAACGGTTGTATTATGCCAGCTTTGCAATCAGAGCAACTGTATATCAGTATTTCACTTAAGTATTGTTAGCTAAGAACTGCTGCTGTCACCAAACTCCTGTGATAACATAAACTCTGTTACAGTATCACTAGTTCCACAATATAGCATATACAAGTCAAAGAGGAATCACTGGATGGAACACTCCCCTTCCCCCCCCCCAACAACAAAAATAAATAAAAAAGGGCAAACCAAAACCCAAATACACGAGGAGTGAAGATCCTATGAGAAAAATTGCATAAGTATGAGATGGATATAGCACTGACCCTCACAACAATAACATAACACTTGTGCATATCACCTTGGGTGGCTTGAACTGCCTGGAGTGAAAGGTGGAAGGCAGTCTCACATATCTCCCAAGAGTTCACTGAAGCTTAACTGAGTAATGTCTGGACTGTTTTCTAAACCTATCCAAGATAACAGTTGAAATTCATCCAGGTCCAAATGGCCGTAACCACTGCAAACAAGATTTTGTGTTCCCCTGGCAGCACCTTTCCCATGTACTCAGAGTAGTTCTGGGGATGAATGCTGCAAAGGAGCCAAAGGCCATGTGGAGGACTGTGACCTCTTAACTTACCTACTATTTCCAGTTTCAACATGCTAGACAAATGGTATGAATTATCTACAGGCTTTATTCTATCCATAAATTGCACTGCCACGGCTTGGAGACTGGATTTCAGAGTTTTCTAAGTATTTTGGAGGCAATAGCCTGGAATGAACTTCCAAACTGGCGATGAATAGAAAAGACTACACAGTTAGTTACTAAAAAAAGAGGTTTTCATCCTTAAAGAAAAGACAGTTTGGGATTCAAAAGTGAAAGCTTGTAAATAAGTGATTTACTGGAATTCCCAAGAAGATGTGTGATTCCTGTTTGTTGATCATTTGTTCTATACCATATTTATACTGGCCAGGAAGGAATTCCCACTTCCTTTTCCCCCTTGATGTGTATGCTGGCCTTTAAGCCGTTTGTTTGTTTGTTTGCATTCCTTTGAAGCGTTAGGAGTCTGGCCATGGCAAGAGACAGGTGAAGAGCAGCTTCCAGGTGCTTGCATGGCTTGTGGTCCTCACACCGCATCAAACACTCATGCTGATTTGGAATCAAAATCCATTGCTCTCTTTCCCTGGGTTGCCCTGCTAGGGAATTTTCAATGTTTATAATTTGCTTTCCTCTGCAGCAGATTTATCCCCACAAATCACCTGCTGTGACAAGGTCTATGGACAATGGCAATGCTTTTAGTTGACCTTATTCACTTGTCACATTTATCATCATGAATGTTAGCCCCTTTATGTTGGTCCTAAATTTGCTATAGAATTATAAGAACTATTCAGATTGGATCAAAATATAGAAAGGCCTTTTGTTTGGCTGCAGTTTCAGAAGCCACTTTATGTTTTATGACTATGAAATCTGTACAAGAAATACCTATCATTAGACGACTTCGCTGTCTAAGAATCTTCATCATGGTATCCACAAAGAAACCATAAACCTTTTCTATTTTTAATAAAGGAGACTTAAATGTGTTTGAAAAAATATAATCTCTGAGAATCTGGACTAATCAAATAAGGCAGAATTAATCTATTTGTTATTACTACCTCTTTGGCTGTCTTATAAAAATATAACAAACACCACTGACCTTAACAAAGCCAACAGGAGTTCAGTATGAGATACAGAAAATGATGAAGAAATGGAAAAAGTTTTGTTATATTTTGCAATGTAAAATATCATTAGAAGCTTGTCCCTGCTGGATGATATGCATCATGGTCTCCTAATGTCCTCTTAGCTGTAACTGCAATAAACTTTGCCCATCTTCATGACCAGGGGCTTCAAATTACTCTTTAGAAAAGGTGCGGGGAGTATAAATACCACCATCATCTCACAGAAAGGGATACATAGGCTCAGAAAGTTTACATTTATGTTTGCCAAATTCACAAAAGACCCCTGCAGCAAGGCCGCAGAAAGATCCTCAAAGCTTCCAAATGCCATTTGACTGCTTCAGACACAAAGCTACACTTCCTAAGACTTAAGCCAATAATTACAACAAGGATATGTTTATCAGCAAGAGTTAGTCAAAGCTTTTGTGAGTTTATGTCTCTGTAGCTACTAACTAACATTTGGAGAATTTCTGTGGTCAGTTGCACTGGCTTTCAGTTTTCACTGAAAAATACAACAAAGATTTTAAAAAGCATGTACAAATAGGCACATGTATGCACATTAAAATAAAAGGAAAAAAACCCTCTTGTTGCAAGAGAGAAGTGTAGAGTT
This sequence comes from Psittacus erithacus, assembly GCA_009867235.2. Taxonomy (NCBI): domain Eukaryota; kingdom Metazoa; phylum Chordata; class Aves; order Psittaciformes; family Psittacidae; genus Psittacus; species Psittacus erithacus. The sequence goes on along the minus strand of WYDI02025171.1, from coordinate 34,175 downwards.
TTAATTTATGGTTACTGAGGAATTTGAGATTATTACTGACAGGATTTCCTTCTTTAATAAGATCACAGTAGTACCAATAGAGGTGACATATCGCCTCACTGAGAACTATACAGTTCAGGTCTGTCTTAGGCAGTTTTTGCAGCAGTTGCTAGCAGATGAGAAAGTGTAGGAGTAAAGAGAGGAGCTGCAGACAAATCTTAATGTCTGCACAAGGTTCCAGGCCTTAAGGTTTAGGAAGTCTATTTTTAAACTTAGCTTCTTTGAAAAATCAAGACCTGAGACTAATGCTTGTCATTATGGTATAATGATCTATCTTCTTGCCAGGGTATTTGGGGATTATGTTTCACAGAGAAGTAGAGTTATCTGCCAGACATTATTCTTCGTGCTTGTGATCTGTTTTCTCTCTCTTCCTAGTGAGGCCTAGAGCCTTCCATTGCTTCTAAGGCATTAAAATCAACCTTGCAAATGTCTTCTTTCCCAGATTTCAATAAACCTGCCTCTGGTCAAGCTGACTGCTCCTTGCAGCCTGCTTGGAGACCTCTGCATGGCAGAAGCCACACCAGGAGCTACACCAGCAGCCACACCAGCAGCCACACCAGAAGCAACTGGTGTTACTCAGCCATCCCCTTGCTGGCCAGCTTTCTTAAGATTGGCCAAATGGTCTTGGGATCCACACAGCTTGTTGAAAGATTGAACCAACTTCAAGAGAAAATTATAGGAAAAAATGTCCCTTGTTCAAGGATATTTAACTAGGTACAATTCCTCCAACACCACCACCACCAAAGGCCTCTGAGCAAAGAAAATGAGTATTCTCTGCTCTGCTTTCATGATCAGCTTCCACTTCCACCAAGGGCTGTATGGAGAGGAGGTGTTACTACATCTGTATGCATTGTATTTGTATATGCAGTTGTATACTATGCTATCAGAAGGATGTGTGCCTTCTGGGATAGGTGATATCCCTTCAAAACCTCCGGAGCAGAGAGCTAAAGAAGCTCTGAATGACAAAAGACTTGTTCATAGCATATGCTTCATGTGTTTGTTGTGTGTCATTTCAAATGCATGATCTGCTTACTGGCTAAGACAATATTTGGAAAATTTTTCATATATGGGTCTTAGGCTGATAGATTACACCATAATATGATAAATTACAGATGCCTGGGCACTGAGTAGTTTTGCATGTGACACTCAAGTGGATACTAGCCTTGAGATCTCAAATCCTTTCCATGAGATGATGTACCCCTCAAACCCCAAAGAGCCCTCCACTGTGAATCAAATGCCTCACAATGATGAAGACCAGTTTTCTGTGGGTTTACTTATAAAAAGGAATTGTTGTATCCCATGATTTATCTATCTATTACACAGGCCAACTGAGAAGGATGCTTCAGGAGATCCACCAGTCAGTGCTTGTCATTCCCTTACAGCAGAGATGTAGAGAATTGTACTTTATAGCTGTGACTGTAAACCACCTGAGGGGAGGATCTGGAACAGGCAGGAGAAGTAATGTAAAAAAATATTAATGAGAGAAGCAGATTGGTATAAAGCAAAACTGTTGTGTCCTTCCCATCTTGATAGCATTAGGGTCCCAAATAAAAGTTTTTCTGTTCTTATTCTATGTGTTGCTTGACATACAAAGGTTTGCAGTAGAAAAAGGGAAGCTAGGAAGAAAGAAGCTATATATAGAAAAGGAGAAGACTTGTGTATGATAGAAACCTTGTAGGTTTGGTCTACCCCTTATCTGCTGGGAAATAAAATGCATGCTAAATTTGAAACAGGGGTCAGACGCATTCTAATTTACAACAACTGTTCCAGGTCTGTTAAGGTTGAGAGATTGCTTTGGACAGAAAGAATCAGATAAGCACTCTTGCTGTTTCTTTAAATACTCTTATTGTGTTATTTTCAAAACTCAGAAAGAAAACTGAAAATGTTTCTCAAAGTACCTTAGCAAGCTAACTGAAGTGGATCTAGGAGCGATAAAAAGTAATCACATATAGCAACCAAAAAACTGCAGGGAAAAGAAAGTGTTAATTTTCCTTGGTTTTTCAAGACCTTGTTTTAACAATGTGCTTGACAGTCTGCTACATTTAAGCACATGATTGCAGTGAATTGGGTTTAAATGAAATAACTGGAAAACTGTTTTCAGAAATACACCAAGAGTTGTTCAAGATGGCTATTGTTAGTCATGGCAAAGTAGTTCACGGTACTTCTCAGTCTTGCCAATTTATTCCTTATCATGATTTGACTCTGCAAAGTCATTGGGCTCCTTTACCTGCTTGCCTAAAAAAATAGTTCACGTACATCTTCATCCTCTAAATTTTGCTTTTGTTCAAATGAAGGATGAAAACTCAAAGCAACTGCAATTTCACACAGTATTAATACAAAACTTCATGAGACTGGGACTAAATCTATGCTTCTGTAGTCAGTTGTGGCCACATTAGGGTCATTTTTAGCTCAGGCAGTTACTGTAAACACTAAAATAAAATTTCTCACTGCTTGTCCTGCTGATGTGTTTACCATGCCTTGTTATCTCTTCTACGTTAATCCAGATACTGGGGATGCTGTTATTCTAAAGGAGGAAAACCAAGAGAGCAAGAACTATCTCTTTTCTCTCTACCCCAGCCTCCCTCTAGCTTTCCCTCTCTGAACTTTAGTGAGCTTCTTTTAGACAGGGGTAGAAAGCCACATTTCGTTCTCCATTACACTGGCGTGTATCTGAATAAACCCATTGCCATTATGGGAGATATTCTGGTTTAACACTGTTAATGGAGATAGTGAGTTTTGGCAATGACCTTTATATAGCCAAGACTCATAGTGTAAACAACTTACTCTTATGCAAACAAATTACAAAATTGTATATAGAGTAAGAGAATTCCTGCTTTTAAGCTGTCTTTCTCAGGAAAAGGAATTAAGTCATCCAACTTGGAGATGTGTAATCCTCTTGAATTATTTAAATGTATAACTTTCTGTTGTTGTGTAAATTTGAGTTTCCTTGTAGAGATGCTGTTCTCTCTATTTGTTTGCTCCTTGAGGATAAAATTTTAAAAGATCATACTGTATCTAGTCATCTGCAACATCTGATGCAATTTAAGGAAAGAAAAAAAAAGACCACTAAATATAGTTAACACAGCTTGGTTCTGTCTTCTTGTAATTCCCCTACAGGCAATGGAAAAGGAGCCCAGAAAACAATTTGTTTATTATAAGCAGGTCAGTCCTCCAGGGGATTCATGGAATCACGCAGTGAGGGAGGACAATCACGGCACTGGAATGGTGGGTAATTTTATTTGTTCCACTTGATGGTCACAGTGGCATCATGTTGGCCAATTACTCTTGAGTCAGCAGGTTTCAGAGGTTAAGACCCCCTTGTGGGCTGCAGCACTGCAGGCAAAGTATTCAGGCCAGATTGAAACCGTTTCAACAGCAGAGACGCCAGCCTTCTTCTCCCTTGGAGATCTCCTTTTTCAACTGTGTACGAGACATACATGTGATAAAATAGGCATGTCTGTAACATCGAGACAGCTTAATTATTGAGAGTGGAAAAAATGCCAGCTTCAGATAAAGAAAGGAAGAAAATCAGCCAGAGAGACAGGCTATGCAGAGGAGGCATGAAGTGAACAAATATTGCAAACTCAGACTGCAGGTTCCAAAGGAAAGATCATGTCTGGGAATAATCCTCATGCCAATAGCCTGCTAGTGTTTCAAAGCTCCTGTACCTTTAACAGTTTCATCACATTTTTCTCCAGTGGAAATGTTTTAAGCTACTTCTTCAGTGTTTTGTAATTCTAAAGGGAAAACCAGCAGCAAAGCATTTGCTTTAACACTAGAGCCTGCCCCAAGCGATTGGGCAGAGGTGGATATGAAATCTAAGCTAGTAGAAATAACGTATGTGAGCGTGTGTGTGAGGGAATTGGGCAGGAGGGTTGTCCAATACAGGCTGAAATTGTTCCATCAGGCTTAGATGAAATTCATAAAGTGACTCACATTTCATTTGGAGAGGGGTATGGGAAGCAAGGAAGTGGCATTTTATCCTCTTAATTATAATATTAGTATTATGATCTTGGAGACAGGGGAGGCTAGTCTCAGGCTTAAGCTCTGTTGTGTATGTGACATTTCAGGCTTAAAACATCTCAAGTGTGTATTTCCTGTCAGAAATATGCTGTGAGAGCTATTCAGTTTCTGAAGGATTCACTGGAGAGTTAAGATCTATGCTTTAATGTTTTTTCGGCTTGTATCATGCCAGTTTGCAGTTTCTGGAAAACATCTCAAGAATCTCAGAACCATGACATAGGCATATTATTATGATTAATAGTGGTGCTAATTCATCCACAGCCTGTACTTGAGAGACAGAAATGATCAGTGGGACTCTAAACTCTGATGTCTTGCTCTGCAGAACTGGATCCAATGACCTATTAAGTTTAATACAAATGTCAGGTTATTTGGGTTTGCAAAGCACATTGGGATGAATTGGAATGAAATGAAATTTATGTATCAGGATTTTATTTGTTTATAATTTTGTTATTAGGAGTAATTTTTCTTTCTTCAGCAATAGGAGGTTATAAGAAAACTTGGAATATGATGAATGCTGCAACCAATGTTTTCAGCTCAAAATGCATTTTGATATGAAAAATTCTGGAGCATTGCTTTTTTGGAAGTGATGTCCCAGGGAAAGGAGGAATCCAAGGGGGGAATTTTTACTCATCCTTCTTATTCCTGTAGCACCACTTTATATGACATGAATATTGGAAAAGTTTCCCAGTGGAAAGTCCTCACTATGGTCTCATCAACTGCTGACATTATGTCTGTATCTAGCCCTCTGTCTGGGCATTAGGAGTGGAGCAAATCCCAACTCACGGCCTGCTGTAAATCAGGTACATTTTCACATTGCAGTGATTTGAACACTAGAAGGAAGTTAAACACATACTTGCTCAACCAGCATTGCTAACCTGCAGCCACTGCGAACGTGCCCATCATTACAGACATCTAATGAGTACAGGGCATGCAAGACTTCTTTAAAAAATACATTAAGAGAATAATTTTTGGAACTTAGTAATAACCTTTTTAAGAGCCTGGAAATCTTTTATTTTGGAAGGTCAGAATATGAAACAGAGCTTATGAAAAAGGTGAGAAACAGCCTGTGCCATTTAGTATAACTCCTTCAACTACACATGTGGTTCTCCTGCCTAGTGGACAATTAACACCTGTATGACATATGCATAGGGGTTTGCATGTACATATGCAAATGTATCCTGTCCAGAGGTATTCCTACACTGAGCTGCATCTAAAACACTACTTCATCTTCCAAGTCTGCTGCATCTTCTATGTCAACCTTGGAGTTCATACCAGGAAAGATGGTAGGCAAAGAACAAACTGGGCTGTGGAAAAAGCTCCAGGAGAAAAGAAACTATGAGGAGTAAAACCACTTACTTTTCATTCTTCAGACTAGTGGAGTAACTGATATTGATAACAGTGTAATTTTATTGGCTTAACTGAATAAACTGTTTAATTAAATACTTACGTTTGGTATCTCATGTTTTAGAGATCATCAGCAATGACAATACAGAGTTTGCTGTGTTTTGGATGCCCTGAGAAAAATAAGGTATAATTTAATGTAAATACTCAAATTCATTTTCGTGGCAAATAATTTCCGCCTTAGCTGGTGAAGCTTTCTTTATGAGAGAAAAGACCTGATGCAAGAGATTATATACGTGTGGCAAATTTGTAAATCAATAAATGAGGCAACTGGAATTTTTTGCTGCTTGAAAGCATACATGTTTCTCCACTGCCATGGGTTTAAATAGCTTATGTATCAAATTAAAAAAGAAAAAGAACAGTGAATTTGCCTAATTTATCCAAATTTGGAAAAGAAACTTCATTCAGATCTTTTAAATGTTTTTGTCATAAATAAATCATAATCCTAAATAAATAAGACATGGAAATATATTTTAATAACAGGAGCCTTTATTTCAACATCAAGCTTGCTGTCTATTCCCAGTGCTTATTTATTAATTTTACCTGATATCATGATTTTTCCAGGATCTGGCATTCAAAAACATGGCAGTGACCAATAGGAAGTATCAAAAACAATAGTCTGTGGGATTTCCAGTCTTCTCATAGATACTTCTCATGAAAGATTTTCCAATATCTTTCATATTCATATCTTTCCAATATCCAATCTTTTGCTTCACCAAAATAAAATAACATCTGTTGTAATTAAATGCACAAAGAACACTTCAGGGAACCATGAAAGTATGTTTCAGAAGCATCTGTCCAAATGTCATTACTGTGTTTGAATGATATGCTGCACAGATTATTAGAGTAAAATCTGTCATGCAGAAAAGACATTTCAGCCCTTAGGTCTACACATGAATATGCAGAAACAACCTCAGATGTAGAGAGTCTCAGCAATTTGTTGTAAACATGTGTCCTCGTATGAATCTTCATGTATGTACAGGTACAGATTGATAAAGATCTACTGAACTAAATGCTTAAAGGGAAAACAATTCAGGACTTCAAAAAACTTCAATAAGTCTCAGTTAGGAGACTTGTATTTCTAAGATTTCTTAAAGCCAGGTTAATAATACATGGCATTAGTCCATCCTCTGCACATCTCAAGCAAATCTGCACCTAGTTCCTTTAGTAAATGTCAGTTATGAGGGACTTCACCATGATGACAATAAAAAGAAATGGAACCTTGAAAATTAAAACCTCTGTGAATAGTTGTCAAAGGAGAAAATACATGACTAATCATCGCTGAAATGCCTCTTCATATGAGGGGAATAATTTCACATCCCAGTCACACTGGTGCCACACATGTCCATCAATGTCATTGTACCTGAACAGAGTAAAAAGAAGGCCAGAATTTAAGAGAGTTCAGTAACTAGAATTAAGACCATTTACAATTCCATGTCTAGAACAAGAAACACATTTCCTCAGTCTGATCCAAAATAATTAAATTTTTTCTCTAGCTTACATGAAAATATAAAAAACTTTCCTTTTTTTTCCTTTTTCTTTTCTTTTTTTACCATAGAGTTTTAGTATTCTTGTGGTTGGAAGGCATCTCTGGACATTGTCTTATTCAACACCCCTACTCAAGCACGGTCAGCTAGGACAGGTTGCCTGGGATTGTATCCAATTAGGTTTTGAATATCTCCAAGGATGGAGACTCCACAGCCTCTCTTAGCAACCTGTGCCAGTGCCAGTGTCTGACCACTTTCACAGCTTTATGTTTAATGTACATGTAAAATATTACCTGATTAATGCATTTAAAGTGTATCTATCTTTGAAGCTGCCTGCAATAAAAAGTAAGAAGGTGTAAGACAACATCCGCTGGGTTTTAGAAAAATATCCTCTTGCATTGGTTCATGCACTGCTATGAGTGTATGTGGCTAGTTAGCCCCAGGAACTCCCTGGTTTAGGCATCACCCTACCTGGTAGGATTTGAACCAGTTTTCCACTTCCACGTGGTCTAACCACCACTCTGCAGGGTGCCTAGGTGTAAAAAGGAGAGGAGGATGGACTATGACTCACCACAGCAGTCCAAGTGCAGTCCAAGGAGATGGATTTAAGCGTGTATTCTACCTAATAAGGGTTCAAATCTGAACTTATAGCATGACCTCCTTGATGGCACTTTCCAGACTAGCTAGTCAAGCCAGCATGGACAAGGCCAGATTTTAAATAGGGCAGCATCTAAGTGTTTGGTGGTGTTGGTTTGGTTTTTTTCCTGAAAGCTTCAGAAGCCTTGTCCCTTTTTAAAACAGCAGTATAGGGGTGGAAAGCTTTTGCTGGTGAGGCATCGGCTGCAATTCTGTTCAGCTTTGCTATCCTATGGGTTTTCCCTGTAAACTTTGCAGAAGAACAGCTGACTGTGGAACGGAACAAGCCGCAGGGACACACACAGATCTCCTGCTTTCTTTTCTTTCTTCTGACACACATGCAACATGTTGAAAAACCCACCGTTTCTACACCACCTTTGGGAAGAACTTTCTTGACAGAAACTATTGACCTTTGGCCTATGGTAAGTATATATAATGTTAAGAGAATCTGGGATATAATGGCTCCAACTAGAATCTGGAGCAAATTCACATATTACAGTGTTGGTTGTCCTCTACAGTACAATAGGGCATCTACTGAAATGTATCTTGCCTGTATGCCTGAGCTTTCCTCCATGGGAAAGTGAGGTTGCTCACCTGTGTTTTGCTTTGATATGAAGAGAGAATACAACCAGATGTGCACCAAGAGACCAGGACTGTGGGACACACTGGGAAATGCATCCACCTTATCCTGTGAATAGAGCCATGAGAACCAACTTGCCTATTAGCCATTGCCCCCTGACCTTTCCAGCATTTGTCTGACATATTCTGTAGACATTATTTAGTGGAGAGCCAAAAAAGAGAAGACTGTGTCTATTCAATGGAACCAGGCACTTTGAAAATTCCAGCATAAAACCAGCTCTGCGTTTGGGAGCTGAACTGATTGTGTGTAGTGCAGGGTGAAAGGTTATAATCCGCAGCTCCTGGGCTGAGTCATGGGTGAAAGAGGGTTGGATTTATGTTGTGTATCCTTCATGTAGGTAGGCAAAGTCTTACCTCTGCCCTTCATCACTTAAAAAATGGAATACTCTACTGCGCTGCCTGGAGCATACAGATTCCCCTTTATTGGAACATCTGTGTAAAAGTAGGGCCACTGTATTCTGTTTGATATTTCAGAAGGTTTCTGAATGTATAGAAAATGTGGAACTTTGGAGTTGCATGTGAATTTTCACTTAGGTGCAGATGAAGAGATTGTATTTATGCAATAGGTCTGATGTGAGTGCTCTGCACAGCTGTATTGCTCACACCTGGTAAGACCAGTGTTTCCTGAATGCATCCGATTTCCTGAACACACATGAGTGATATATTCATGTGAACCAGAAGATACCTGGCTCTTTATTTTCCTTCGATGAGATTGCTGAATATACCAGAGAAATCCAAACCCAAAACCTCAGTTGAGTCCCAACTTAATTTCTGCTAGAGAAAAAGGATAACACAGGTGCATGGTAAAACTAAACAGGAACATTATACTTAAGGGCTGCCATTAAACAGTCAGGGAAAAGTCTGAGTAAAGAAAAAAACCACACACTGCCTGTATTCCATAAGCATAAAGAAAATTTCTTGACTAGTATGGGAACTATGTGCTTAAGCCTCCATTACAGATGTTGAAAACTGTAGGAAAACATGTTGTCTGAGTAAATTAATACAGTACATTCCCTTTATGTCTGTTATGCAGCCTGCAGTATACTGGCTACTTGGCTCTGGAAACCAGTCCATGAACTGGTTCACTGTGCCATGAATTTTGTGTAGTTCAAAGGTGGAACTGAATGAAAAGGGAAGGTATAAAAAATACATTCTGGTGTTGAGAATCTCTGAAATCTTCCCAGGATGTGCCACTCACAGTGGAATTTTTCTGTTTTAGAAAGGTAATCCAGAAGGATCCAAGAGAGTTCATGCATTCATGAATTTCAGGCATACCTGTTAGCCCTGCAAAGCCCCTGGGATGCAGTGGAACTCCTACACTCTATTTTGACCTGCTAAGAAGTTTGTTTTGTCTTCCTTTTGCTTTGACTCCTTCTGCTTGCAACACCAAAGTAAAATGCCGCTCAATAAATAGAGAAGATCTTCACTGTGGCTTTCTTACACTCTTTCCTTCCATGTTCTGGTCAGCCACAGAACTGATTTCCATTGCTAACATTCATCGTCAGCTTGAGGACTGTCCCTGTTGAAACCTTTCTGAGGAAAGCAGTGCCAATATATCTATTTAAGACTTATCTGCCTTTGCAGTATGTTGTTTGGCCGCTTGAAAATACTGGTTACACTTGATTACTGTCAAAGCTTTGTTTTTTTGAAGTAACTATAGGAACAAGAAACTCACTGCAGTTTTTGTTAAAGAAAATTAAGATTTTGGAATAGAAAGGAGAATGGCAATGTTAACAGTACTGCTAAAAAAAAAAAATATCATTTAGAGTGTAATTTTACTCTAATTCTCCCTGCCAAAGTGCAGAAAAATGCTTCTATGTATATGTTTATATATATATACCCACATTTGTATATATACATACATTTATATGTTTAGAAGGACCAGTTTTAATTAAAAAGAATGTGAAATGTAACATTGCTGGAACAGATTAAAACAGAATAGTTTTAGTGGACCAGAAAGCATGTTGCACTGATAAGAATTTTTTGTTTTAAATTCAATCCTACCATAAAGTCATTTATTACCCATTGTTTGTTTTTCTAGAAAGGCCAGTGCAGCACCATTTGCTGGCTGATTGACAACGCAACTCCCTTTTTACAGCTTGGAATTTAAAACAGGAAGGCTGCCATTCACATCAGTTAAGAAGTCTACATTTTAGATCACCTGGAAAGGCTCATCTTTGGTGTATGCAGATGGGAGGTTGTCCTGGGTTCAAATGGCTAAAAACAAAACATGACATTTTCAGCTGAGTGTAGTCCAGGCGTGTGTAGTTATCTGCCAAAACTAAATCAGAAAGAGCAATTAAAGAAACTCATTTCACTTCAGCTCTCCATTTCCACCAACTTATTAGTTTCTCATCAAAGAATAACAGAAATGATAATTTTTACATTCCTCAACAGAAACTGCAGCAGTACAGACTGCAAGCCTGGCTTGTCAGCTGAATTTCATACATTGAAATCTGCAGCTAATCAGTACTTGTCCAGCCAGTAAAGGTCGCAGCAATCCTGCTGAACTATTACCGAGGTGTTATGAGACATGGACATTATTCATCCTCACTAAAAACAGGCAAAGAGAAAATAAAACGAAAGCAAATGAATTAACTCTAGCATATTTGCCATAGTCCCTCCATGAGAAGAACAGTGTCTGGTTCTTCTTCTGCCACCAGGCACACATTTTCCCATCACAAGTCACCTCAAAACCCTGTCATTTAAGCATTAATGACTGAGCTATTCTTTAGGCACGATTCTGAGAGCAAGAAGGTGTGCAAGCTGTACTATCCTATGACTCAGGTCAGGTCTGTGTCAGGAATTTTTGCCAAGAGTGTAGGGCTGTTGGTTTTTTTGTTTGTGTTTTTTCCTCTTTCTTTTTCTTTGCAGCACTTCTGTACTGACAAAAGCTAAAGTCTAGTTAGTTATATTGGCTTGCAAGTTACTCTTGTGCTTGGGCAATCAGGAGAAGCCCTGCTGGCAAAGCACATTTTGTCAATATGAACAGCATCTATACTAGGAGAGTTTGCTGCACAGTTACAGCAGCAAAATCTCCTAGAGGGAAGGCTCACCCCTGAATATCTGAGTGAAATCTTGGCCTGCTTTCTTCCCAGCTGCATCAGGTCAGAATGTGGTGGCTCCTAGCAGCATGTTAGACACTACTACCAGGGCATTAAAGAACACAAAAATCAGGATAAAGGAAAATGTCATGCAACATAATGAGCATTACCATTCACAATAGTAGGTCTGTTTCAAGGGAGAAGACAGTCCTGCTCCTAGATAGTTTGACTTTGTCATAATCTGTCAGTGAAGGAGCAGTGCAATGCATGGTTTGACTTTACATGTCACCTCTTCAAAATATTACTTCCTCCTTTCAAAATGAAAGATTGCATGGATACTGAGCTATAGTGTTCATCTGTGTAGGTAATATATGTTGCAGTTTTAGTTATGGGCCCCTATAAGAAGTACTACGCCAGATTCTAACATCTTCTTCAGAAAACAGCTTCCTTCTTTATGCTTAGGAACAAAGCAATGTGAGTAAAAGATTATCTGGACTAAAAGAACTAAAAGCTATTTCCTGTTTAAAGTGGCGGACAAAAATCACACATGTGATGGCAACATATTTTTGTTTTTGCAAGTGAGCAGAACAGATCCTTCCTCTCCATTAGTGACCTAAGATGCAAACAGGCATTCATTTTCTTTAGCAACTGTGACACTTCTCACAGGATCAATATGCAGAAGCAAGCATTGCGCGTGCAGCATTTCCTCTCTCAAGCACATTGTCTGAAACTGCAAAGAGAAGTTCCAGAATTTCAAGTTGTATTCAAGAGATCTGTCATGAAATCTGTACTTTTTGTTTTAAACAGGAAGATATAAACTAGATGGGAAGGCATTTACTGAACATGAATAGAAAAAGCTTCTCAAGTGTAAGGGAGCTAAGATTTAATGTAATGTCTGCAGTTATCAGAAAATAGGCAAGGAATTCTATTTTCAAAAATCACTTGAACTTGGCCTAAGCAGTAGGTCAATATCATGCAGTCTTTCCAAAAGTACATAACAAAAACCACAGAGAAAGATGCTTAAAATGCTATAAACTTACCACAGAAAGTCAGAATTGCAACCTCACCATTGTTAGCACAGCAATCTGACATATAAACTCCATTCCATGTGATTGTACAGCAAGAAAAAAGGTTTACTAGAAGAAAGGACACATAAAGTTCCAAATAGGTCAGTGGTTTAGGAAAAACAAGATGCTTAGGCTTACAGACTTTCGACTCTATTTTCTTCTTAACCCTACAAAACTAAGCAGCAAAGAATTGTAGAAAATTGCCATTTCTGTCATTATGTGGGACAATCCCAGGATACCTTGTACATAGAAGAGTATTTTGTGGCAATAAGAACAATAATCAGACATACCTGATTTATCAGCTGCAGTTCTAGCTGGAGTCAAAATCTTTTCTCTGAGCTAAACAGTGCTGAACTGAGTTCCTCCTGTTACAGAAGCCTGGACTGGAAGGTAATTTGTAATTGATATTTGATGCTTGTAAATATCCGCTAACTACCATGCCCTCCTATGAAGGCTGATATTTCAACAGTCCGTGAGACCTCTATTTTCCTTCTCTTTGTTCCCAGAACCCATGTTGTCCTGCCAGTGACATACTGACATACTATGTGGACAAACAGAGAATTTGGGTTCAAATATTTGGAAGCAGCCCTCAGCCAGGGCTCTCTGCTGTGACTGCCAAAACACAACCTACAGCATTTTGTAACCTGTGAGGAGAGTTCACTAGGAAATAAAAGTATTAACTTCTTTTTTTCTACTAATAATGGGAAAAGTGGGGACAGAGAAAATGAGTGGAGCAATTTCTTGAAACTACCCAGAAGCTGAAAGCCGTTTTCCCCAAAAAGTGGTTTTCTGTCAGTAAGTCAGGGCTGTCAAAAATCCTGGCTGTTTTTGAGTGTAGGCCTTGTCCAGTCACAACTGGTTAGGTTCTGGGCTGAGATGTCAAGTTGTTTCACAAACACCACTAAAATGTCCATCACAAGTCGCAAGATTCTTTTATTAATTTCCCCAGGACATAGCAACCTGGCCCTGTCTCATGTGTTATAGATGAATGGTGAATACTTTGCTATAAATCTTGGGGAACTCTCTTCAATATACCTTTTTATACCATTAAAAAATGCGAAAAATTAATGATTTAAAACTAAATATGCTGCAGCTTTTACAGAGGTGGGGGGATTTTTATTAATCTTTTATGCATAATATTATTTCTTTAAGTTGCTGGTTGTTATTCATGGATTTTTTTGCTAGAGTTACTTAATAACTGTCAGTTTACATTCTTCTAACTCTTCATTCATTGTCAGTTGTGGATGATCTGCCAGCACACATGAGAAGGCAGGTTACATCAAAGGAATTTACTTTGGTTTAGGGACATGTGCAAAATCTGAGCTAATTGCAGTGCAACGTTATACTTTAACTACTTCATATTAGCAATTTAGCAGACATCTGTGACTTGGTATTCTGATGTTCAGAGCTTTTACTGGGAGCCCACAGGACTCAGTGAGATGTAAGCAATTCTCTGTGATGGATTTGGTAGATCAAGAAGTCTCAGGTCATGCCTTTGAAGGAGATGCGAAAAAGTGATGGTCAGAATCCACCGACATTTGATGGCCCACCAGGTAACTTGTATTTGCTGTTCAGACCCACATCTAAGCCTGGTTAGAAGATGTGACAATATCCACATCTATCTAGTATTAAAAGATCTATGTTATTCATTGATTTTTTGCTGGAGTTACTTAATAACTGTCAATTTTCATTCTTCTAACTCTACTTCTGTCAGTCACATCTAGGAAGATGATTCTGATATGAGGAAGAGAAAGCAGTAACAGAAGGGGCTAAAGCATGAGAAGTAAGGAGTATGTCGAGGCTTAACAAGGTGAGGAATGGCTTTCTGTAGTCTTCCTCAGGCAGAAGGCTCTGTTTTATAGTATAAGTAATATAAAATACCCTGATCTAGAATGTGTAGTATTCTCAGTGCTGCCAATGCTGGTGGGCAAACAACTTGAAGAACACCCTTCTTCGACTTTGTCCTGTTAGAAAACACCCCAGTGTTTGCATTTAAAACCACCTTTTTTAATTGAGGGACAGCTCTAGCAACAAAATGAGGGATATCTCTGTGTTTTTCTGAAGCAGATTCCAATTGGGGTTGCAGTGAAAGGGTTTGTATGTTTGAATGTGCAGGATGTTCTGCTGCATGTCTACCTGTGTGAAGAGATCGTGAATGCCTGCATGTACCTGAGTTGCTCTTCCAAGCTTAGAGGGTGAAGTGTACTAAAAATGTTGGAGGCCATGTGAATTTGAGCTGGCATTCATGTGATTGCTGTTTTCTATGTCTTGTTTTGACAAAATGATGTAAAAATATGTTTGCATAAAGGACAGATATAAAAGGTCATTCATTCCCTCTTGGCAAGGGCTGCCAAACTGTGATCTTTGTCCACCTCACAGCTACTTCATATATGCACTGGACAAATTTCTGGTGATGCATATAAAGCAGAGAGGAAAAAGACAAGAGATGGGCATATTAATTATTCCCAGGCAAAAGGGAGAGAGGAGAGACATGTAACAGAAAGCATGTGTTGCATTTTGCAGTAACTTCTTTCTTACAGACATGCGAAGAAAACAAAATGAGGGCCATGGAGGAGCACATGCTTATGTTTTTGTACACAAAATTGTGAGTGAGCCAGAAGGGAAAACACAAAGAAGTATTTGTTTGGATGGCATTCCTGAAGTATTGAAATGGTAAGCGAAGATGAACAAAGGGACCAAACTGCCAAAGAGGTAAAACCAACACCACTGTGAATTTAATTTTTTTTTATCACTAGCCTGATTTAGCTGTGTGTCCCTCAGAATAGACAGCAATGCAAGTATGCAACTAGGCTGGACCATGGCCTAAAAGCATTTTCTAAGCCATGTTTTACGCAGTATCTCAAAAAGGATATCCCTTTGCAGCAAGACGTGTACCCCTTGAAGAAAGAAGCCCATGCCACCTTTCACCCGAGACACCCTAATTCTGCACTCTGCAACAAGACAGGGCAACTCTTTTTCTCCCAGCAAGTCCCATACTACACATCCTTCAAAGTTCCTGATGACTTTGTATAGATTTGGAATTAATTAAATTTTGGGGGAAGAAGAGATAGAGCATGCAAGCAATATTTTTGTCTGTACTCTACTCTTATGGCTCATACAGTTTCCAGAACCTTAATGCATCTTATCGGAATCCCATATGAAATTGAGTGGTATTTTCACTTCTACTCAGCAGTGGCGAAGCTCATCTGCACTGCCAGGTCCAGTTCTGGGGTCACCAGTACAAGGTGGACTTGAGATTGCTGGACCATGATACTTCATGGTATGCAATATCCCTTTGGCTAGTTCAGGTCAGGTGTCCTATCTCTGCTCCTTCCCAGCTTCTTATGCACTTGCTCCCTGGCAGAGCATGAGAGTGAAAAGTCCTTGATTTAAGGTAAGTGCTACTTAGCAGCAACACATTAGTTTATTATCAACATTACTCTCATAGTAAATCCACAACACAGCACTGTACCAGCTACTAAGAAGAGAATTAACTATATTCCAGCCAAAACCAGGACAACCAGGTTTCATATTGTCTTTCCTTTTTTTAATTGAGATTACGGGATCTTTATGATGCTTATTTTTTTGTTTGATTTTATGGAGTTTAGACTAATAAGCCCTGAGCTTGCTTAATGATAACAGGAACTATAATAATCCAAATAATAGAGTAAAATACAGAAGACAGTTTTCATGGTGCCTAAATCTGAGAGGCGCTTATTTTAACCCTTTGGTGAGTACATAAGTGGCTTTTCTGAGCTCCACATCAGATGTTAGGCTAATTGTAGTGCTTTGAGCATAAATGTGTGCTTTGTAATGTCTTCATTTCATGCATATCTTACTCCATTCTGCATCCTCTGAGTTGAAAAACATGCTCAGAAGGAAGCAAGGGAAAAGACAAAGTGAATAAATTATTGCCTTCAGCCTTGAGAAACTGATACATTTGACTTGTAACTACACATGTGTAGTGGCGGTACAGCCCTTCTTTGCCCGCTGAAAGTACACTTGGGAAGTGAAAGTAAATTGCCAGAACATCTTAAAGGAATGATCTAGCCCTCATTCCCTATAATAGGCAATCATATAACCAAACGAGTATGTACTTAGAGATGTGGAGTAACCTCCGGGTAAAAGTCCCTCCCCCAGATCTACTGATTTTAAACAACTTGTTAGTGAAGAGTTAAAAAAACTATGAGTCATATTGTAATAGGCTGCTATCATTCAGGTGCCTTTAGAGGAGAGACTGGTCTTTTGGTAGCTTAACTTTTCACTTAAAAGATTAACATTTAGCACTGGTATAGAAAATTAAATATATATATAAAAAAAAGTGTCTGATTTCAGATTAAAAAAAAAACAAAATATTCAGAGTGCGAAGATCTTCCTAAAGAAGATTTTAAAAGTTGAGAATTTGAACATAGAATGAGAGGTGCCTTGTGAGAAATGTAGCAATGGCCAAAGAGATTCAATGAGTAGATTAGCCATAGAGGGAGTTTTCCATCACATTTCAAGAAAATCAAAGGAGTCATCAACCAGCAACTCATAGCAGAATTCAATTTACACTGATAAATAGCTTGTCCAGGTATAAAAGGGGATGTTTTTGAGAACTGTCCTGATAGTAAATAGAAAGCAGTCTCACAGAAAAAACAGAGAAATTCAGCTCCCTGGGAAGTTTATGCTGCAACTGGACAGAGAGCTAAGGATCTGTGATAGAGCACTGTTTCAATTAAAGAGATGAGCCAAAAGAGCTTCTAGCCTTTCCCATCTTTGTGTTTTATGAGTACAGGTGTTACAGGCATGCAAAGTAGCATATCTTAATTGTCATCTCCAAATCAGACCAGTTCCACTTGTGTTTGGTTTAGCATACTGTATTTTGATGAAGTTTCCATCTGATTTCCCTTAAGGACAACAGTAGCATTTCCACTCATTCAAGAAGTCAGGATCTTATGCTATTTTATTTACTATGGGCGTTGAGAATTTAAAGTGTGAATTAAAACAATGGAAAAGCCTTTGTGACATGACACAGGAGAGCAAATCTAAAACTTTGACAGTACAAATAGCTGTTGACTGCCAGAGCTTTCCTCATACTCCAGTAAACTTTGCTCTGGGAAGAGAAAGCTGCACAAAGAGCCACTGGAGCCTAAGAACTTCAAAGAGAATGACATGGAAGTGCAAATCAATAGAGTAACCACATGAAACTTTTTAAGGGTATTTGATGCCTTCATATGTTCATTTCAAAATGCTACCTCACAAATTCCCACTAACCCTATCTTAATTCTCTAGTTATTTCCTGAAAAAAAAAATCTAGCAGGGTCAAGGGAATTGTTATAACCACGAGATTTTGTCAGAAGATGCGTGGAGAATATGAAAAGTTTCATTTGAGCTGATCATCTTTCAGTATCATGCTTCCTGTGGAGAATAGATACAAAACTTCCATCATCTGCCTATTGCTTTCATTACTCCAGTGCAGCCCTGCTGCAGCACTCCTCTGCGGGACTCAGCTGGAGGAGTCAAAAGGCATGCACGGTCTGTTGCATTATTTTGTTGAAATGTACTCTTTTTCAAGAAATGTGCACCTTTTATTTATCAATCAGTAACATTCTTGATAAATTGTTTTCACTATTACCTGTTCCTGCTGGTACTCCAATGTAGGCATCAATGTAGTCTTTAGACTGGATGGCAACCAGTGCTTATCTGCTTTCTAGCTTCCTACTTTGTTACAAGTTAAAAACTGTTGTTTTGAACTAGTCAGTAATGATGAGACGTGATTTGTTGATGTTGTAATGCTTTTATATAGCTCAGATCTTGGAGTCCTTAGTCAAACCATCTGAAGAAAAATATTTTACTTTTTATTACGGAATAATTCTTTCCTGTGATATATTAGCTGATACAAAGACATAATACATTCACTTGGCAGTTCTGATATGTAAGATACTTTAATAAAAATATCTTTCATCTTCCTGAAATGGCCATATAAAGTATATAGTACTGCGACTTGACTACTACTTTAAAGGAACATCATGCAAACATTACTGAACACCTATAGGGCTCTGCTGACTTTAATGAACTTTGGATCAGGTCCAGATTTCCTAATGTGAGAATCTCAGGAAAAGCATTATAAAAGGCTGCCCTAGTAGCATCCTTTCAACTATTAAAATTCAAGAAAGTAACTTCTTTTAAATGTTTTTGAAAAAATATATTTCACAACATCATCATACCATTGTAAGTAGCAAAAAATCAAGGGTGTTTTGAAGCAGTGACTCTAGAGAAATGCTCTGTACGGTTTTAAATGGTTTAAAATGCAATGGGCATGCACCTTTCAAATGTCCAGTACATGCAAACTAAGGATTGGCATCTGAAATCCACTTTTATCTTCATTTGGTTGTGTAGGGACAATTGCATTTTTCTGTGTTTCAAAGCCTTGATAAACCAGACACAGCTGTTTTCTTTAATCAGAACAAACAACAGAAATCTTACTTAAAAATGTTTATTGTAAAAAAGTGGCTAGAAAACAACATAAATTTCACTTCACACTTTCTTCAAGTTATCTATAGATGCTGCTATAGGCAACAATTTGCTTTCATTCATGACACATTCAATCATATAAAAATAAAAATATTTACATTATGTCCACATACTTTACAAAATCATCAATAAAAAAGGCACTTGGAGGGGTAATGCTGAAAATATTGCATTTCCTTTGTGCATTTAAAAAAAATAATTGTCAAACTCCCGTGAACCCCTCTCTTGCACTTATTCCCGTTTTTTAAGAAAGATTAAAGTTTAGAGGAACTATTCCATGTTACAGATGGTCAAGCATGCACCAGGAATGTGTGAAGCTACAGTCTTTTTTTTCTTCTGTAAAAAAAGGCACATGCGGTTAATTTGTGGCTTTCAATTTCTCATACATTCTCTTACATGTGTTTTTTTTTTTCCTCTCTTAATTATGCAGTTTTAAAGCTTTTTGGATCATTAATGAAGGCCTTGGCTTCTAATAAAATAAAATGAAACACAGCAATGAATAATATTAAACATTTACTAAGGTAAACTCGGAATACTTTTTAAGGCACCTGAGACAAATGGTGTCTAGCAAGATTCACTTGGGTAGCATTTTTACTGAGAGTTCCACTTAAAATACTGTTTCTTTGGTTGAAATGGCTTGGCAGGAATGTATTGTTAATTTTGTAGCCTTTTCTAAGCAAGAAAAGGAGACCCACACTTTGCTTCATCTATGAAGAAAGCAGATAAAGCTTCTTCCTTTAGATCTACTTGAAATGTCATGCATGGTGTCTTTCTCCATATTTCAGAATTCACACTTAAGAATACGGATGTGTGACTGAACAGAAACTACTTAAAGCTCATTTCTACTAACATTCTAAGTTCTTCCACCATTTGTTTTTTTAATTGTTTGGTGGTGGTTTGGGGGTTTTTTTGGCTGAAAAGGAGACAAGAAAAGGCCTTTGGATTTCTACTTATCATTTGGAACAGGAATGGAGAAATGCATCGAGTCCAGGTAAACATTGACTGCATGACTCAGTGTGCTACACAGCAGCCAGATTCCTCATGTTTGTGCAGAAGAGACATTCTGGAGAAAGTTTTGGAGCAATTTTTGCATTGGTATTTCTTCACATCTGAGTGGGTCTGCAGATGAGCCCTCAGATTGGATCTGTCTGCAAAAGCTCTGTTGCAGTGAGGACAGGAAAACGGCTTCTCTCCTAAAAAGGAAACATCAAGGGAAAATAGGATAAAGCTTTAAAAAAACCAAGAAATACATGTTTAGGGCAGGTAAAGCCTGCTGTTATCATAAGAAACAAATGGACAAGCAGAAAGGATTAGTTATAATAAAGAATGCGTAATAAAAGGTTAATGAGGCCATAGATACAACAGCTTTCAGCACTGCTCACTGTACTTGCAAAACTCAGCCTCTGCAGAATATGCTGCTAAGTGCAGTCTCAGAGGAGCTGCTGACACCTCCTGCATCCACAGGTGCTTGCAATGCTTTTAGGCTGGGCTCCTCCAAAAGTTTCACATATTTTCCTAGAACTTTTTCTGCTTAGAGCTGTGTGAGGTACTGGGGACAAAGGCTTTGACAGAAAAGCAGTAAACATCTGTACAGACATTACATTGCACCAAGTGTTATACTCAAAATCAAGTTTTTGCCTCCACAGGGAAAAAAAAACCCAGCTTCAGTGATGATGCGTTTCTAATCCTAAAGGACTTGACATAGCACATGCAAAACATGCCAGCTGCTTAAGGAGCTAGAAAGTAGCCCCTCATGCATTGCCTTTCTGGTTTTGCTCTTCATTTCAGAGTCAGCTGGAGCCTTCTCAAAGTTAGCAATTTCCAAAGCTTGAGAGTTAACATAAAATCCTTAAAGCAAAACGTTCAGCTAGTGGAAATGGGCTAAACCATCCTAAAACTATCAAGGGAGCAATGCTGGTTTATATCAGTATCTGACCCACAGTTATGAGACCACGCTACACTCCCTCCCACCCACCCCCCAAGAGGGAGAATTAAGCCTTTTAATGGCACATTTGAAATTCTGAGGATGTCTTTCAAGGTTAGTAAAGAAACACTGCTGCTTTTTTCACCTGTGGAGAGAAATAGCAAAAAGGCATCCTGACATAGCAACAAGAGACAGCAATTGTAATGGCTGCTCTTACCAGTGTGAGTTCTAATATGTCCTTGAAGTAGCCAGGGTCTAGAGAAAGCTTTGCCGCAGATCTTGCAGACACAAGGTAGTGTGTGGGTCCTGATGTGCATCTTAAGCGCTCCCAGGCTGACATATTCCTTGTCACAGTACTTGCAGCTGAATGATTTCCTAGACTGGGCATCACAGTGCAGCTGCTTATGTTTGGCCAAGCCAGAGAAAGTTGAATAGGTCTTGTTGCATAAA
This sequence comes from Psittacus erithacus, assembly GCA_009867235.2. NCBI lineage: Eukaryota > Metazoa > Chordata > Aves > Psittaciformes > Psittacidae > Psittacus > Psittacus erithacus. The sequence goes on along the minus strand of WYDI02025171.1, from coordinate 12,952 downwards.
CTGCACTGAAACTTTTCAGCTTCTATTGCATGGGGGTCTGAAAGCTTGGACTGGATTCTCTCTTCTTCATCGCTAATGGGACTTTCAGAACCGCTGTGATCTTTGGAGGAGGTGTCAGAAGGTGGAGGTGGGCTGACTCTTCCCAAAGATGAGGGGTATCCAGAAAGAGGAGAGAGGTCGTTGGGTAATGGAGATGGCAGCAGCCCAGTTGTAGTCCACACAGTAATGGGATTGTAAGCTACTGAGCTCAGGATCTCTGGCTGTGGAATGATAGGGACTGGATAGCTTTCATACAGGTATGGGGATATAATCACTGGAGAAAGAAGAAAATTTTAAGGTAAGAGAACCAAAAAGTACTTCAGAAGGCAGCAAAATGAACGTTTTGGGGATTAAAAGATGTATAAATTGAACACTCAGCATGGTCATCTAATATAAGGAGGATTACGGAAATATTATTTTATACATATATTCTGATGGGTAGAGGCAGTGCCCTTAAACAGACAAATTACAGCTGGAGCGTCTTTTCAAGGCAGCATGCTGTTTCTGAATCTATGCAGCCTGATACAATGAAGCAGTGAAACTTCCTGAAGAATTTGTATGAAAGTTTTGATTCTACCACCAGCAGATACAGTACAGGAAAACTCCAAATCCACTCTAAGCAAGTTGAGCTCAAGTGGATGAGCAAACTTCTATGATTCATTGTGGGCAGCATTGACATATTTCTTAAAACTCCTTCCTTATAAGCAAAAGAAAAAAAGAGCTAGGAATGAACTAATCCATTCCCTCAAGCCTGAAAAGCAATCCCACCCCTCCTCATTACTGCCACGCAATGACCGCAACCTCAGAAGCAAAGCGGTGGCATTGGATTTCGTTTTGTTACCTGTATGAGTGTCCAGCTCGCTGTAATTGGGCTTCTTGGATGAATTGAAATGTTTCTTGACCAGGAAAGAGCGCGGCATTTTGGACGCAAGGCTTCTCGTTCTCCCAGGCTCTCTTCGTGGGTCGGCGTAGCGGTCCCGGCGGGCGCGCAGCACACACACACACACACACACACACACACACTATCACTGCGAGCACATCGGTCCCTATCGCACTGCCTGCCCCGCGCGGTCCATCCACTCCGGCTGTGTGTAGTGGCAGTGCGGAGGCGCCTTGAAAAGTGCTGTAAATACCCACTAGTCAGGTGCAGGGGGGAAGGGTTTTCCTCTCCTCCAATCACTTCGGGATGTTCTCAAGCACTTTTCCAAACAGGCTGTTTTTCTGGGAGGGCTTTCTGGCTGCTGGAGGGAGGGGATCCAATCGCTGTTCGGAGGGTTTGGTTCACGTTTCAGCTCCTCCCGCTGGAGACAGCTGTGAACGGAGGAGCTGTGGTCAGAGCGCGTTGTCCTTGTTGCAAAGTGGGGGTATGGTGTGCTCTGTAGAATTTCAGTCTAGAAAAATGTGTTGGTCAGAGTGCTTTGTAAAAAGGTCAGTTTACTGATTCAGCTGACAAAGAGATCTGGCTAAGTCACAGACACTGAAACTTCTACTCTCTTCTTCTTTTAAAACGAATCTGGTTTCCAGATGTATAAGAATTACAATGGAACAAATTGTTCATTAAGGGCAGAAGGGGGGACATTACAAGATAACAAGTTAGCCGGCAGAGCTAATGGAAGCCTTTGAACTGACTGTGTGCCTGCTCCGCTTGGGAACTGCCTTTGAATAATTGCACTTAAGAAAGGCTAGAGACGAGCAGCCTGCCTCCCTAGCCTGTGCCCTTCCCGACAGAAGGGCCAGCAAGATACTGCAAGTGAGCTCAAGGAGAGGGAGAAGCCCTGGAAAAGATTCCATTTCAGAGCAGGGTGATAGGTTTTATGTAATATGCATACTGCTTCAGACTGTTCATATGAAGTGCTCTTCTTTTTTATTTATTTTTTTTTTCACTTTAAAAGTCTGCAGAATGCAAAACCTTGACCTTTCCTTCCTTGGGAGTAATTATGTCACTCTTTTGCCTATCCTCTTAGAGCACTGCCAAGGAAATTTTCCTAATTACCCAAAGCAGTTAAAAGATGCACAGATAAGCAACCCTCCCCAAATTATATACTGAGTAATTTAAATGTCTCTTAAACGTCCCTCTCCATTAGTACATTTAGGACCTCTTGACTTCCTATGAAGGTGTAATCTGTATTATGTATTTAATTTAGGATGAAAGTGTCTTAAATGTGCCACAGAATTTCCTGGTTATCTAGATTGATTTAGAGGAGACAGTTACAGATAGGGTTTTTTATTAATTTTAAAATATTTGCATTTGGAAAACATGGGTAGCTGAACACTGGTGAATTTCTAACACAAATTACACCGTGACTGACTCTTGGTCTGCCCTTCACACCCCTTCCCCCTCTTCTTTGTGTGTTAACTACACCTGCCTGGGCACATACCGGTATGCTGCGCCGGCGTGCTGCTAGGGCTCTGTCCTGTCAGGAGGAGGCAGGAGGGCTATTTTATGGAGACCATCCCAGCCCTTCTTCTGCAGCAGGTGTTGGAATAGTCATGAAGGGGGGAAAAAAAGACTCCCCCTGGTTGTGTTAAGACACGTAAGTGTAAAGTGCTTTGTCAAGCGGTGTAACTTCTTAATCTCAGGGATGCCAGAACAAGTGCAGAGAAAGTTAGCCATTTTCAAGAACTGATTAAAAAGATTCAGCTGATCAGCATCTGACTCTGGTGCCTGTCAGCAAAGGTGTCACATGGACTTCCAAACTGCAGGGAACACACCCAGGCTACAGAATGAAAGTGGCAAGGAAAGGGACTTCCCAGGTACTTGCTTTGCAGCTGGAATGGAGGAGCAGATGTGGCTCTTCCCACAAGGGAGAGCAATGCTTGCAGAGGCACAAGCTGTTGCTTTCCTCAACTCCACAGAGATTAAGAAATCCTTCTGTAAAAGGTTGCTTTTGTGGTCCTGCTCTTCTCTCAGCCCTGCTCTGAGAAGTCCCTGTCCCCTGCCAACTCTGGGAAAGCATTGCATTTCAGGATGTGAGGCATTAGTCTGTATCTAAATAGTCTGTTACATGAGCTGTGATTCAGACCTTGAGCTGGTTTAAGTTTGTGTGTTGAAATGAATGGAGCCATGCAGATTTTCACTGGCTCGGGATCTGTTCTTTTGTATGTTTGTTAAAAGCAAAGGGTCTGATTCACCAGTGAGGTACTCCCTCTCGGGGCATTTTCACCAGCATAACACTGAAGTGATGCAGTTTAAATTAATTGCACTTATATAAATCACAGGAGCATAAGCAGTTAGCCCACTGGCTGAGCTGATTGAAGGATGTTAGGAATTGGATAGAAGGCATGTTATTACACGGTCCTGAAAGGATATTAGCAGCACATACTACCTGAGTGAGGTCTGCTGTCAAAAAAAGGGAGAGTCTGTGTGAGGAGTGGGTGAGTCAGAGTAAACAGGTGTTCTGGGTGTTTACAACAAATGTGGATGAGAGGGCACCCGGAGACGTGCAGCATCCACCCCCATGCAAGAAAGGCAACACAAAGGTCGAGCGCAGAGCACAGGAGGTTTCCTCTCCCTGGGGGAGCCAGGGTGGTGCGGGGATTGCAGAAGGTGGTGAATAGCTCTGGCAGTCACTCTGCTTACAGGCAAAGCCTTGCATCCACCTCAGAAAACCCAGGCCTAGGGCCTCCTTCTCGCATTTTACAAGTAGTTGGTCTTTTAGGGGTTCTTCAAGTTTTTACTTTGAAAGCTTGTGTAAAGCTCTCTTGTTAATGCCACTGCACTGCTAATTGCTGTTCTGCAAAGCGAGTAGGAAATGATCCGAGCAATTCTGTTGCCTGAAACCTTGGCATGCACTTTGGAGCTACTATGTGATTAGGACCAAAGTTTCAACCACTCAGCAGAAAAGGTTTTTTTTTATTTACTTCAGGCCACTTGTTCATGTGCCTAAATAACAACCTATGAGCCCCACTTTACTCTCCCCATTCCCGACAGTTCCACCAAATCCCTTTCCTTGTCAGGCTTTCTGAGAAAGACAGCAACTTTTGTTACTCAGCTTTCTGGAGATGGAAAGGGTGCCAGAACTATGTTTGTTATCAAAGAGAGAAGAAGGACCCAAGCTAAGCCATCATCAGCTTAGTTCTTCTCATGATAGCATTTGTATCCTTACCAAGCATCAATCACAAGCAAGATCGTGGATCAGAAAATGTTAAATATCTGAGTAAACCACAGAAGAATTGCTTCAGATTATTAAATGAGTTATGCTGGACCAGTGTTCCCAGAGCACAGCATATTTCACAGTCAGTACTGTTAAGCACATTTTGCATGAACCTGCCATGGACCCATGGGAGGAAACACAGCAAGGTTCATAGGAACTCCCAGGAGACATCAAGCCCAGCAAGGCATACAAAAAATAGCTCCAGAGGTTTACTGAGGCAAGTGACAACATCAACCCAGAAGGGGTAAAGTGCAAGTATCTCATGATTACAGTATAGCTCTTACAATTCATAAGCCTCCTACATTTCAAAGGGAAGTGTGAAATGGTTAACATGAGAAACAAAACCCAGTTTTCAATAGCCAGTAAAATGTATAATGTATCTACTCAGCTTCAGTGTCACTGAGTGCTTTCATATTTTCCCCTTAGTGACAGCTGGTATATCCTGGAAAATGGTGCAACTTTCAGAAGCAGGAAAGGTTTAGTAGAGCCAGAAGGTGAGGAATATCTCAGCTGTGATTAGGTTGGATGTCAGAAAGTAAGAAGACCAAAATTAACAGAGTAGAGGGAAACAGTTAGGGAATGGTATTCTTTCCCATTGCTCCAACATACACACCTTAAGAAATTTTTTTAAATACATTTTTAGGATACCTTATCTTTCATGTTTTTCTCATCCTTCCAAGTGCTGACCTGAACTGTCAGCAGAAATGGCAGCAAATATAAAGGACTGTTGTGAAATCGTATCAAGATTCAGTCTTGTAGGCTTAAAGCTCAGTGGGTCAGAATAAATCTGTGCATATAGGAATGTTTTTCCGATTCAAGTAAAAAATCTTCACATTCTTAATGTTTTGCACCAATAAATGCAGATTTTCTAAAATCAGTAACTTTAAGTCGACTTATCAATTGCGGTTCTGTAATGGGATCTAAACATCTGAGATTCAGAAAGATTAAAAATGGGTTTGCTTTCAGGACATGTTATAGAACTAAGTGTTCCTCCATGTTTTGGTTAATTCATGTTTGTAATTCCATCTTAAGACTATTTAAGAGATGCTGATTGAACCACAAAATCTGATTCAGTCTGAACTTTCTGATAAGTCAAGGAGCTTTGAAGTGGGTCTTTTAGAGGTCTAAGCCCATGTCTAATTTATGTACATGTATGAATAAATTATGTTTGTTGCAAACAAACTTGCATTTATTAATAAGGTGCAGAATGGTTCCTTTTGGACCAAGTAGTTCAAACAAGGCTGGCTTCTGTGCATTCCTTCACACCTGTGTAACTTCACCAAATTTAGTGGGTTCAATTTCAAGTCAATTTAGCCCACAATGAAGGAACCTGGTCACAGTTCAATTTTCCTACGTTGTTTCTCCATGAAGATATTTTAACAATGGGCCAAATTCCCCTGTCATTCCCATCTGTACTATTTCCATTGGCTACAGCTGAGCTATTTCAGATTTACTCAAGCAGAACTGAGATTGTAGTCCAATAATTATGACTGTTTGTGTGTGTAGTGCTGTGATAAGCATTTATTAAACAGAAGTGTGTTACATTCCAGCTAAAGCTATTACACACTCTGGAAAGCAATGCTTTCTGCCTCCTGTTAGGTTTTCCTGATCTGCCAGTATGCCACTGGCATTATTCACAGGAGGAACAAACCTTTGGAAATGCTGACCTTGGGATCCAGGGAGAGAAGCGAGGGCTGGCGTAAGCCTTACGCGGTTGGAAAGAGCCATCTGCTGGGCGCAGACACCTCCGAGAGCCGGCAGCTCTCCGGAGCTAGCCTTGGGACGGCCGCCCCACCGTGTGGCCAGCCCTAGAACTGGGGGTTCCCGAGCCTCCAGAATACACCGCGGCCAGGCGGCTGACGGGTGAGGGTATAGAGGGGACCCCATACTCTGGGAGTGGTTACGGAGGTGTGTAGGAATAGCTAAATCACTTCCCGAATTTGTTAATAAGGCTGAGATCTATGGCTCTGGGGTCTGTGAGTCAGTATTTGTAGCCTGCAGCAAAGTGAGACATAAAAGCATCAGTGGAGATTTCCTGCTCTTTTCTCCTGCAGGTCTGTGTGTGTGTATGACATAGGTGTACACTTGTCGTGAGTTGTGCATGCTGCATCAAAAGGAGCGTGGCCACCAGGTCAAAAGAGGTGATTCTGCCCCTCTGCTCTGGTGAGACCCCACCTGCAATTTGGAAGTTCTCAGTACAGGAAAGACATGGACCTGTTGGAGAGGGTACAGAGAAGGGCCACAGAAATAATCAGAGGGCTGGAGCACCTCTCCCGTGAGAAAAGGCTGAGAGAGTTGGGGCTGTTCAGCCTGAAGAGAAAACTCCAGGGAGACCTTATTGTGGACTTTCAGTACTTAAAAGGAGCCTATAATAAAGATGGGGAGAGACCCTTTGTCAGAGCCTGTTGTGATAGGACAATGAGTAATGATTTTAAACTAAAAAAAGGGAGATTCAGGCTGGATGCAAGGAAGAAATTCTTTACAATGAGGGTGGTGAAACACTGGAGCAGGTTGCCCAGAGAGGTGGTGGATGCCCCATCCCTGGAGACATTCAAGGCCAGGCTGAATGTGGTTCTGAGAAACCTCATGTAGTTGAAGATGTCCCTGCTCATTACAGGGGGTTGGACTAGATGACCCTTGAAGGTCCCTTCCAACCCAAACTATTCTATGATTCTATGCATATTTGCAATGTATTTATTTACCTATATGTACTTAAGTTTGTACATATTCTTGTGACCATATTTCAAATGCTGACATTTCAATCACATGACAAGTACTTATGAGAGAGAAAGTGTTATTATCCCTATTTTATAAATTAGTAATTGAGGCGGGAAGAGATTCAGTCTGAAATATTCAAAACCTTAGTTCTTAAGTGTACTTTTAATTACCTCTTGTAGTGCCCTTCTGTTGAAAAGCCTATATTACTATCTCCAAATGCTGCACAAGCTGCTGCATCATTTCCTATGTAGCGATTGTTATTGTATTCATTTACAGAGTTTTCTGATGAAAAAAAGGATTATACAGTGTATAATTTTTGTTATTAAAATATCATTTATTTTGACATGATCTTTATCCACAGTACGATGTAGCTTTATAGTTTTTCACCTTTCATAGACTAAATAAAAGTAGTTTGATACCTTTAAAAATTTATCTGTTGATGGACTAGAGTACTAGGATTTGGCCACCTGTGTTTTGCCTAGGTTTTACTTCTGATGTTCTTATACCAAATCCTTCATGCAATGGTTGAAGTGTTTTTTCAATCTGCAGAAGCCCAAAGTCCACTCTCAAGCATGCCCTACCTTGCCAAATGTACTTTCAGGTTCCCTACCACCTTGTTTTTTGAGCGAGGGTCCTCAAGATAGTGACTGCCTACCAGAAGCTGCAAAGATAAGGTCCATTCCTCTTTTCAGGTGTGTTGGGCATCTGTGGCATTCAGTTTTCGCACCATGACCAGCCATGGAGTAGGGTGTTACTGCCTGGCAGCCATGCCTGTGTCAAGGGCTCTATTGAGCACTGGTAAGTGTGTTGAGCAGCATGCTGCATGTTGGGGTGCAGCAGAGATCTTCCTGTGTTGCTGAACTCAGTACTCAGAAATATATGTGGTGTATCAACCATAAAATGTAACTTTCTTGGGCAGTTATCTTAAATTAGTGGATCAGTGAGTGTCTCTATTTATCGCAGAATCATAGAATGGTTTTGGTTGCAAGGGATCTTAAAGATCATCTAGTTGAAACCTCCTTGCCATTGGCAAAGATGCTCTCCACTAGACCAGGTTGCTCAAAGCCCCATCCAACCTGGCTGTAATGATACCGAGTTCTCGAATCAAGGTTCATGGTATTTTTGACTGTGAAATATTGATTATGTGCTTGTTCAAGGACTGAAATCCATGAGTTCTTTTCTACATCTATCCAGCTCTTGGCATCTCAGGGCTGTGCACTGTAGTTGCACTGCTAACAGCTGGAACACTTATCTTTGTGTTTCAAAAGAAACAGATGATATCACTTCATAGAGTTAGTATCTCTGTTTCAGTATAAATTTATCATTTCGCTGTGGCGACAGAAGGCAAGAGCTGCTGGCTTTGCTTGTTACTCTTCTGTTTCATCCTGAGGTCTAAGAACCTTCTGTAACCCCTGCTGCTCAAAATGATAGCAGTGCTACAAGGCTGGTTCACCACCTGTATTACCTATTCTTCATTCTCTCATTTAACATTTTTTATTCCTATTAGTGGATCTTCAGGCAAACGTTATACTTGGCTATTCTTATAATTTCCTGCATGTATTTCAAGAACTTGGTCTTTCCATTTCTTGAGGTCTGTTTGGAAGTTCCCAGGACCTCAAACATTTCTGATAGTGAAGATCTCTCCCTTCCTGGGCTTCAGCTTCTTTGGATTCAGACTAGTACTCTGCTTCTGGCTCTGCTAAGCTTGATAAAGACATCCTATGCTATCTTCTGCTGTCGCCCTAGACAATAACCGTTGCCAGCTGCAGGCCTCATGTCTGAAAGTCCTGTTCTGTCTTTATCTGTTATCGCTGGAATAGCTTTGAGGGCAGACTGATGTCTGGAGCTTTTTTTTTCCTTTAGTGGTACCTGGCAAAAGGCATAGTGCAGATTGTCAAGGACTGGGTGATTCAGCATGCTGGAGCCCATTTTCAACATTGCAACCAGAGATTTCTTTAGTACCAGACAAATCAAGCAGTATATCTTCAGGATTACCACACGATGACTTCCTTGGCAGGGCTCTGTTCCTGCTGGGAGGTGTCCCAAACATCCAAGACATCCTCAAGGGCTTTTTACCACCATAAAAATACTAAAGGCTGAGAGAATGAAAAGATATGGCTGCCAGCTCTGGTTTCTGTGAGTGTGAAGGTGTCTCGGCTTTCTGATTTCCCCAGTTCCTTCTCCTGCAGCTCCACCAGGCCTGAGGGATGTCTGCACTTCAGGTTTCTTACTAGATCTTGTGAGAGCCTTCAGTTGACTACAGCATGTGCTGGAGGAGTCAATCTCTTTACAGTTTGTATCTGTTAGGCTGCTAGAGAAGGCTCAGAGGGACTATTATATTTTCATGGTGGGGACAGTCAGACATCATATTTCAACTAAACTGATGTGCTGCTTTAGCAATGTCCTCTGGCAATGGCACCACCTTTGCACCAACTACTGTATATTTCAAGTGATAGCAACTTTGGTTGTTTTGTTTTGTTTTGTTTTGTTTGTTTGTTTATTTCAAACGTCTGTGCTCACGTAGCCACCTGATGGCTTCAAAACTGTTTGACTGCATATTGCCAGCACTTGGCCATACTTCACCCTCATGCTGTGATGTCACAGTACCTGTGGGAGCGAGCTGCAGTTGTCACTGCACATGGGCTAGAACTGGATCTGTTGTTGATGCAAAGTCCAGTTACAGCTATGGTAGTTTGGCTGATTTTTTAACCAGCTTAATTTTTGCTGGTCTGTCTCTATAACTTCCTTTTCCATGTTCCTGGATGTTTCCTCTGCAGGGGTGGCTGTCATTGCTCATGTACTTTTCCTGTTCTTCCTGATTAGAGATGCATAGGCAGGATTACTGTTTCTTTCAGTCATCTGTGCAAGGTGGTATGAAGTGCATCATGAATGACTGTCTCTAGAGAGATAATTTTTATGCCTCCAACGCTACATGAAGATGCCAGTGATCTCAGTTTTGTGGTATAAGTGTCTCATTCTTCTTCCTTTTTTGGAGATATAAAAGCAGTGTTTCTCTACAGCCTTGTTCTGTTCTGTTTAATGCTGCTCATTCTGCTGCAGAACTGCCACCTGGTAGTATGGTCTCACAGCATCTTACCAGCCTTTCCCTCAGAGGCTGTTAAGGATTTACCTTCATCTCTGCTCAGATTGTGTTTTTGTTCCCTGACTGTCTGTGCTTGTGGATAGCGTGTATCAAAAAGTCTGGCTTCATACTGTACTGCCTTTTCTTCTACTTCTTGCTCCTGCTTTAGTTCTTAGTGAGTTACATCTTTAAGCTTCACTGCTGTAAGAGACAATGAGAGAGAAACCTTTCCTGGATTGACCACTGCCAAGAGAGTTTAAAGATAATTTGCCCGATAATAACACTGAGGAGACTTCATTGCCACAGATAAATTATATATATGTAGATACAGATATGTATGTTACTACGTGAAAGAGATTAGAGACTGCATCGAGGCTCAGCATCACAGCTGACTCACATCTTCATGCGTAAATCAACCTTTTTTTCCCCTGAAACAGAGTGGATACAGGTAAACTGCCTATTAGAAAGTGTCTTGTAAAATGCTGGATGATGCCTATGCCTTAGCTATAAGGATGTTAATGCTTACAAAGTCCAAAACCATGCTAGGAAAACACTAGAAAATAAGCAGTGTGGACATCTGTAATCCTGTGCCTTGGCTCTGTTTCATCGGCTAATGCTGGCATAACTCATATTTGTGAAATCAGTCTGATTCTTCATTGAAGAAAATATTTGAGAAGATGTTGAATGCTGATATTAAAACAGGACAAATCTTCTCCCTACTGCCTCCTCTGCACCTTTTTTTATAACAGTTCTTTTTCTCTGAACAAGTTGTATGCATTGTACCGTGTATTGTGTCCTGACATATATCTGTCCAGAGAAAAAAAAGAAGAAAAAAATTGATGTATTTTACTTGAATTATGCTGTAATTATATCTTGTGTAATTTCAAAAATTCTTAATCAGTCAGTGACTGATTTTTTCACTGCTACATGATAGAGACAGGTGGTAAAATGCAATGTTGAATCCCATATTATAAGCATCGCCAGGGAGAAGAATAAGTAACCAGAATGACAAGCTGACACCTTTTGAAGTGGAAGCAATACAGACTTGCAAGAGGAGGTTGCCTGTTGCAAAATCTCAATGAACAAGCATTCTGTAGCTGGTCTTTACTTCAGTAAAGAAAACAAAACTTTTGTGGGGACACTATATAATCTATATTACAAGTGGAGAGACCTTTGAACCACATCCTTGGAGTCACATCCTTAAAACTCTAACGATAATCTTACATCGTTTACGCTCAAGTTACAGCAGGAGTCCAAAAAGATGAAAGATTCATTTCAAGATGAAAAGTATCTCCGTGGTTAAGGCTTGATTCAATTCATCCTGGGAAATGTGTTCCATCTTTCTGCATCCTGAGAAATGAGTCCCAGTTCTGAAGAGGATTACTGCCATTTGTATTTCAGTTGCTGTTTCTCATTTCTAAAATAAGGCTTATAGCATTTCCCTGTCTTCCAAGAAGGTCTCAGGATCACTGCTTTAAAGCACAGACAATATTAATGAGGAGATTAGTAGTCCTTTGGAGTGGATTGAAGTCTGGAAGAAAATCCAGAGCTGGAAGAGGTTGATGACAAGGGAATGGAGGGAGGAGGAGGAGGCAGACACAGCTAGAACACGCGCTAGAAATTCTTTCAAGGCTGAGTCATTTCCCACCCCAGAAGCAAAAGGTGGTGCCACGTTCCTGTGTGCTTGTCCTTCCTCCTCAGTTCAGCTATTCTGCTCCTGTACCTTTTGTAAATGTGCGCTTATCATTTTGCAAAGTAAATCTCTGAGGTACCATTTTGAGAGATTTTGTGTTGAACAAACAAAGCCTCAAGCTGGAGTTAAGGATTTTTGTTTCTCTGCCTCCTGGTGAAGCAGAGATATGGATGAATTGCTCCCGTCATGTGCTAGTGTATAATTCATGAGTTGAAATAAGTATGAAATGCTTTGCTGAAATTCTAAGGACCACCAGAGAAAATGTGCATTACAAAATCCAGTTTAGACCACTGATAAACCCAGAACATAGAAAAGAAAAGCCTTCGAGGCCTTTAAGAAGATTGCTTTTCACTTTTTTTTCCATTTATTTCAGTTTTTTTCCTCATTAATTACTCTTAATAAATGAGTCAATATTTATGTGGGTGATAACATTGGCTCTACTAGCTGCTAGAAATTGCTCATTTTAGGCAATTACCTATTTTGAAATTGCTTAATCTCCAGTTTATTTGTCCACAGGCAGAGTAGATTGATGTGAAGTTCAAGCTCTTCAGTGACTTGAGCAGGTTGCAGAGGCTGCACCTCTAGGAAAGGTAAATTTGCCTTAAGTTTAACCTGATCTGTGCCCCTGTCATCAGTGACTGCCAAATTACTACATTCTGTGCAGTGATTTGTCTCACTCAATCACTTTTTCCTCTATGGAATGAAATGAAGTACCCAAAAAAACCTGCATTGTCTAAGGCAGTTTGAGAAAAAAAAAAAACCAAATTAGCTAATACTGAGACAGCTTTAAAGCCTACTGAAAATGAGACTGAATGGTATAGTATGTAAAAACAGTATCTGCTCTTTTATGCAGCTCTGAGCTCCCACATGGTTTGAGGTACAGGTCACATATTGCTTTACAGTTTATTGTTTGTGGACTGCTTAGTTGCTCATGCAGCCTTTTTATTGGGGATTGCTGTGAAATGTACAATGATATGAAATCCATGTAGGAGAGTCAGCTAAAAAGAGAGAAGCATACCCATGAGAATAAAGAATAAGCAAACCAAATAAATGTCAAGTATCGATTTCTCAGATCATGCAAAACCTTAGAACAATATGGAGTCTCTTTCAGATGGCAGAACACTCCATTTAGTTCTACTTTACTGAGCTCTAAGTGCCAGCATAGTGCTGCAGGTACAGCACTATGACAGGATGTCATGGGTTCAGCAGTAGCAGTCATTTTTTCTCCTTCTTAGTGGCTGGTGCAGCACTGTGTTTCTAACTTTC
>WYDI02025170.1:0-35146 GCA_009867235.2 Psittacus erithacus | reverse complement strand
GCTCTGTCCAACCTGGCCTTGAACACTGCCAGGGATGGAGCATTCACAACTTCCTTGGGCAACCCATTCCAGTGCCTTCCCACCCTTACAGTAAGGAACTTTTTCGTTATTTTCAATCTAAACTTCCCCTGTGTAGGTTTTAACCCGTTACCCCTTGTCCTATCACTACAGTCCCGAAGGAAGAGTTCCTCCCCAGCATCCTTATAGGCCCCTTCAGATACTGGAAGGCTGCTATTTATCAGTGAAAGACTGACCAAATAGAAACTGTCAGAATTATCTATATCAGGGCCACCTGTGCCAGTACCCTTTCTACACGATTTTATGAGGAGGTGCAAGAACCCAGCATGTATTCAGGTATATGACAACATGCCACGACACCTTGGTATACTTCTAATATTTCCTCTGCTTTATTTCCTATGTCCCCAGCAGGTCCTGGGCTACAGCTGCTCTTGTGACATTTACTATGTGTTCACCAAGGACAGAGCTGAATGGAATAAGACGCTGCATCTGCTTCAGAATCATAAGATATTGCTCCAAACAGGATACTGGTTTGGAACCTATTCTCTAGCTTCCCATATTTTTCACATTGCTTGCCTTGACAAGCCCACTGAAACCCCCCAAGCATTTGGGTGTGTGAAAAGCAATATTAATCTGTGACAGCACAAAGGCTGGAGGACAGAGGGGTAAGGAAGCTCAAAGGCTGTTCACTCTTTCACAGCTGATGTCTTTATTCTTACTGCAATTCCTTTAGACGGCTTCCAAGGGTATTAGATAATATTCTTATGCCAGACCCAAATAATCTGTTTGGAACTGACTAACCCTACTCCAGTCCTTTACTGAGAACCACTTGCAGCTCTTTCCATTTCACCCATGTAGAGCTGTAAGCATTAGATTTTCCTTTTTCTTTTAAAGAAGGAGAACACCCCAAGTCCAGCTTTTCCCCAAGATCTGAAAATACACAGAGGAAGAAGGGTGGTGGGAGGGCCCTCAATACTCCACTAGTGAATAAACATGTGAATTTTCCAAACCAATTAAGAGCCAAGAGGTGCAAGAAGACAAATACCATGGAAACTATGGACATTTCAAAAGACAATCAGTCTTTGCTCTGAGGAAAAAAAACAAACCACAAACCCCAAAAAACACAAACCAAGATTCTTTAAGGTTTCCTAGGGTAAACGTTTTAACTCCTGCCCTGCTATTTTCTCTCCCCCTCAGCAATGGTACACAAGCACCTTACTTTATCAAAAGTACTAAGGTTTGAGAGAGGACAATGCATCCAAAGTGACTCTATAATAAAACAAAAAAAACCCTTTCAGCACAAGGGCTTGTGGAGGTGGGGGCAGAACAAAAAGCATGAACACCCTGTGAGAGACTGGAGGAGAAGCTGCTTTGAATGTGTGGAGAGAAGGAGCCCTCACCCTTTCTGAGGCTTTCTTGATATGGCCGCAAAGCTGCTCTCTGACTTCCAGCCCTGTGAATTTCCGCTCCAGCCTTGCTGTTTATAACCAGTACACTCAGCCCTTATCTTCCAAGCACAGATTTAGATTATAGAGAGGGCATGCTGTCAAGAGAGACTGTCAAGGCTAATGAGTACAGGGTTAAACCAGTGCTGCAGCAATGGCACGCTGCTCGAGGCTGGGTTTTTAGCATATCCAGACGCACATTTATATATATCTGGTTTTCCCCTTTCCCTGGTTAGCTCCTGTTGCTCTGAAGCTACAGCTTAACCACCTGATCTCTGAATATCTAGACAACAATAAAAGTCTTTGGAGCCCACAGAAAAGAAGTGTTTACTCTACTGCCACAGCCATAAGTGCCCGGCGGGACGGGAAAGCACTTGCACTGGTTTTTGATGTGTGTATATCTTTGTGTTTGCTTTTTTGTATGGATACCAGGACTTTTAAGCATTCCAGTTAAACAATCAGGGCAATTCACACTCTGGTAGTCAATTTTGATGGTTAATGCAAGAGGCTCGTGTAACTCATGTGGGAGTTTATAAAACCATGTGCCTCCACAGAGGACACTGAGCTTTGCCCCAGCGCAGTAAAGAAGAAACACCCCACTGAGATAACATCCACAAATCCAGTATGACAACCTTCTGCCCTATGTTTTGGCATTATCCAGTCAGAAAGTGAGAATGCCCATCAAAACTATTGCTTATTATGTGAAAAAGCCTCCCATTCCTCTGTGCTCTAAGGATATCTCTTCACAGCACAAATTAGGAAAGGTGAAGTTGCTACAGTGGAAAAAAGAGCAACCTGGGAATAAATTAGTCTGTCATCACTACAAATGGAAGGCAGTTTAAGACTGTTGAATGTGGAAAATGCAAACATCCCGGTGCATATTTTTCTGTTCATATCATACACTCAGATAAATTGAAAGTGATCTTTTGCACTGTACTTCCCTCGCCTCTCCAATGCAGTCATTTCCCCTAATAAACTTCCTAGTGCTTTGTGTGGTCAAGTGTTATGTGTCCCCAAGGGATGAAGTTTCCACCACTTCCTTGCAAGGCATTGCACATCTCTGCATCGAGGAGATTCTTGATATTCACTTAAATGTTCCTTTTCTCGGAGCACTCCCATTACTCCTGATTACCCCCCTGCATACAGACTTAAGTAAATCTGGCATTTACTGTTTTCTAACGCTGGCGACAGTCACCGCATTCTCTCCTTCTCATCTTTTGACTACTTTATGGAGAAAAATTATGAGATGATAGCATATTCACAGTCAACTTCTCCTCCCTTTTTTTATTGGTTGCTGCTCCTGAATCCCCTTCAGCATGCTTCTGTCTGCCTAGAAGTGCAGTATGCAGGACTCAGGGCAATATTCCATATGCTCTGCCTTCCCACATGTAAGAGGGTGCCTTCCCACGCGTTGCCCACTTCTGTAGCTTGAGGAACATCGCTTCCAATCAGCTATCCACTATCATTCCTAGATCTCCTCAACAAGATTTATTCCTGCTGCATATATGAGTTTCGAGTTGGTTTTCTCCAGTTTGCATTTTTCCAAGTTGGAACTTGTATTGTTGTTTTCCAACCATTCTTTAACCTCTCTTGACTTGCTTCATATCTGTTGCCTGTCTATAAAGGTGTTCACAGCCTTTCCTAGTGCATCACTGAAGTCTTTTCACTTCTTGCAAAAAAAAAAATCAAGGTGTATATATATACACAAACCATTAGAACACCTAGATACCTGCAATGAAAGACCACATTTATGCAACACACAATGTCTAGCTCTATTTCTTGTCTACTACTCTGTTTATTTTCTAAAACTCAAACTACCACTAAAGGGCTCACAAACTAGTTAAGAGAATGCATCCCAACTGCAGGTTACAGCAGTCATGATCCATAGATTTCACCAAAGTGCTGCTTACTCTGTTTTGCGTGGGGAAGCCACCACCATTCCCACTAAGGCAGCTGTTATAACAGCATAAGGACACTTCAGTTGATAGAGCTAATTTCCATAAATTTACAATACAAAGTTCAGGAATAAAACCTGGGTGTTCCCCACAGAACATGTTATGAACTTATCACTGAACCCTGTGTTATGTGTTTATACACATAACCACTATGGACCACTATGTGATCCACATCCAGTCCTGGTGCTGCAAGCTGGCGTTGTCCTCATAGCCAAGATGACCAACTGGGGCTAATTTCAAGGGGCGGTAGTGTGAATTTCACTCTTGAAGACAGGAGCTGAGACTCCCCAAAGGAGATGTGACCCATGTGGCTGCACAGAGCCTGCACATGAACTTCAACAACTTCTGCGTGTGTGTGTACAGGGATTGCTGCAGCGCCAGTCATGCAGAGCACTCGAGGTGAAATCAGACCAGCTTACCTTCCATCACCCTCCTAAAAAATCAATTAATCTCTTAAAACAAATAAGCAACCTCAGTGATGTTCCATTCCTTTTGAGACGAGTATTTTGAGGTCTTCTAATCACCTCTGTCAAGAAATGACACCAGTTACCAAACCATTCAGTGAAGCAGATTGCACATCTGTTTGTGCCTTTCTGGGACACCAGCTTACTAATAAAAGGACTTTTTGTCACGTGTAGGCAGAGGATTTGGCCAGGCTAGCATGAGTTTGTGCTCAGCACCTTAACTGTAGAGAACATGACCTGAATAATTACAGTACTAGACCTCTGGCCTGAAAACCATTCATGTATTACTTCACGCAAACAAGCGGTACCTTTAAGGTGAGATTATGCACAGGCATAGAGCAAAGCATGTGCTTAGTAAGACTGTGGTGCAGTTTGTCAGCTGTATGCATACTCAAACTGGTTCTTGCTAGCTGTGTCGAAGTGGCAATGCAGTGCTGAGGTGCTAATGAAATACCTCAGTGGCAGGGAGATCCACGTGGCCATGTGGCAGCAGATTTGCAGCGCTGTCTCTTCAGAGCCACCTTCAAAATTGTTTCAACCTGCAGCTCCAGCAGTGCAAGGCAGACAATACCCTACCTTGGCAGTACCATCCAGATGAGGCTGGGGAAGATTCATGGGCAGCTTCAGAGTACTCCAGGAGAAGGAGCTCGATTTCAGTGTTCACAGCAATACACTTCCATTGGAAAATATCTGGATACTCACCCATTTAAGTTGAAACCACTGCGTGCAATAGATCTGTACTTGTGTCATAGATTACATAGAAACCCCAGGTAGAAGAACAAAGTAAAAGTTTTCTGAGTACACAGTTTCAGAGGTAGCTGCTTCCTCAGCTGGCAGGCACAGGGGGATTTCTGCTGCTTTGCCTTGTAGTGGCCTATTTGAGGAACACTGTTACCTGCAGCCTGTCATCAGCCTTGCCTTTATCACCTGCCAGGGTCTTCTGACCATCAGCTTGGCAATTATTCTACAGAAAGAAACAAAGAGTAGTGGGGTTTATTTATATTCATTCTTTTTTTTTATTTACTGTTTTTTTTTTTGGTGGGAAGAGAAGTCCATGGGCAAAAGAAAGCATCACAATAAAACATATGTACTCCCTTCCCTTCATCATTAGTAGTGCCAGCCTCAAAGCCCAGAGGAGCCTGGCCTTCCATGAGGCCCTCAAGGTGTGCTTCCTCATGGACAGCCAAAGAGGTTTTTGCAGTGAGATGGCCGCTGCCAGCAGCAAGCTCAGAAATGATAACTCTTTCATTTCAATTTCACAGGCACACTGAAAAAAAGGATCCTAAGGAAGTGAGATTTACAGGCAAGCAAAATAGGAGCCAGTTTTCTTCTTCCCTCTTTCCATTCTGCCAGGGGCCACCAGGTCTCTCCTTAGGCTGCTGTCTTTCTGGTGTTCCTGCTTTCACAACACATTTCTCCTAAGTGATCTCTGCAATACCCCTGCTGGCTGAGGCATTGATGGAGCAGCTTCAGCGCTTTTCACCCCAGGAGATGGAGTGTGCCAACCCACAGGGCCTGGGCAAACAACCCTTGCTGACTGTGAAACAGTCACTAGCTTCTGGAGAGCTGGTTTTGCACTGGAGCTGGTGGGGCTGTTTGCTCATTTACTTCTTTCCTATCTTTTCCTCATCTTTTTCTGTTTCTTATTTATCTTTCCTTCCAGAACCCTTAAATCTGTGCAGCTCTGTACCAGTGGAAGCCTCCAGCCCTGGAGAAGGGCATACCGGCAAAAAAGCAATGCTACCAGACAGTTTGGAGCCAGGGTTGAGAAATGTGTTGTCCAGCAGGAAGAAGTCTGTACAGAAGCAAATCAAATACAGACACCCAGCCTTGGTCTCTGCTGGGACGGTACACTTGGACCCACAACCCTATGATCTTTTCTTTTCATTCCCCCTCACAAGCCCCTTCACACGCGCGCCCCACCCCGCCCCTCCACCCCCCCAAGTAAAATTGCCAGGAAATGCTTTATTACCACATGTGGACGAAGCAGCAACAGTTTGCACCCAGGCAGGTAAACGTCCTGCGGCTCAGCATCTCCCCCGCGCCGCACGTGGCAGCGCTGGCAGAGCGCACAGTACCACCTACTGCTTAATGGGATCACTGCCTGAAATGGCTTCAGCGGCCTGTCCTTGGAGGCCTCCTGTCCATGCTCTGATCCAGCCCAACATGGCTTAACTTCTGACAGGATCACAGCACAGGGACACACATGCCTGCAGGCAAATAATCACACCAGAGGCTGCAAGATGACAGCCCCGAGAATTAACCTAACCACCAAGCCTACTTTGGGTGCAGCTCTCTGTCATCCCAGAATTAATGAACCTAGTAGTGCAACACGATGGGCACGTAAGCGGGATCATTCATACCCACCTCACGTCCACAACGAGACAGATCAAAGCAACACGCTGTGCGGAGGTGCTTGTGCCCATCTGCCAGCCTACCTGCAACAGGCAGCGATGAGACCAGCAGCACAACAATGTAAAGGGACCGAGTGTTGAACCAGGAGATAGAGGCTATAGCAAAATGGAAGACAGCACATTAACAGTGCTGCACTGAGCTTCCCTAGCAGCCTTTGGCACTGATTTATAGAGTCAGCACGATTCATTTACCCAGGCTACCTTCATTTTATTGTTATTAATTGTTATGAGATTTTTTGGCAGGGATGGAAAAGCTTGTCTGATTAAAAATAGCTTTGGGGACGGCAGCTGGCAGAGTCACAATGAGAGAAGGATCCAGCTCCAGATCTTTTTTCAAAGAATGTGTTCTTAGCAAGTAATTGGGTGCAATCAAATGCAGAGATAAATAGTAGCACTTCCCAAGGTAGCTCAAGGCTCTGATCTTGCCATTTGCTGTTTGCTAGCAAGCATACAGAAAGGCCGAAGAACTGCTCAAGTCTCTGCACTTTCTGGGAGGACCAGCGTCCAAAAGCTTTGAAGGGTTGAAGAGAAGAGAATTTTCTACACAGACCAGGATGCCTTAGCAGGGTGGGCCTTCAGATGTACGAAATACATCAAAATAATATCAAAACCATGCAGCGTTAAGGGCTAAGAAACTGACTCCATGAATGCATATGCACCTTCACTCTTCATGGCTGATGCAAGTGTGTGTCTGCAGGGTCCTCATCCAAAAGCTCCAAGTAGCTTCCACAGCTTTCTTACTTTGCATTCTGCATTCAAGCAAGTTTCCAAAACTGAGAAAGAACATTAGCAGCAGGCTGAAGAACTGACACTCTGACTGAATATGAGTCTGTTGAGAGCTGGAACTACACATTTCTTCTTTTACCCGTTTTTGATGTCCATTGACCATTTTACTGCAGATCCTCACTTCCCATTTCCAGTTCATGTCAGTACACATTGGAATTCCACCTGAACACAAATCTGAGCTTGTCTCTAGGTCACAGACATTTTGATTTCCTCTGCCTGATCAGTGGGATGTTACAAGAATGGCTCTTGAGGAGTTTGAATGAGCTGATGCTTAAACTACAGGAGGGCTATGCAAGTAGGCTTTGGCTAGTGGATCCAAGATCCTTGCTGCAGGACTAAGTTAGCCAGCTTTCCAGCATCCAAGTGCTCACCCCATCATCCAGCTTCACTTCCAGCCAAGGCAGAGAGACACAGGACTTCTGGAGAGCTGCCCTCATCAGTGGCCTTTGAACTTCTTACGGAGGTCTCTGCTGCTGCCACCACCCACTTGCTCTCTAAAGCTTTTGCTTCTTGTGGCTCTTGAGCATATAAAAATCATGCTGCACAGCCCTGCAGATCAAAAAGGCTGTCCTACCTTTAATATGCTGCTTTCTAATGCATTTATGTGCTCACTTCCAGGAAAGTTTTGGCAATCTGTGAAGGTCTTTCTCTGGAAAACATCTCACACTGTGTCATTAGGTAAAAATGGCCTCCAGAACAGCTAAAAAACCCAAAGCATTTGCCCACATGTCCTATTTGTGGGAGGAAAGCGCCTCACTGCATCTTTTTGGGGGTTGTTTTGTTTTGTTCTGTTTTGTTTTCAGCCCAGTATATATGATGAAAACATCCGGAGCTATTAGAATTTATATGGGCAGATTTGGCAACCTTTTGCGATTTAGTTGGACTGTGACATACAATTTAGCTTTGGAGCTTGCTTGCTCACTTCCTGAATACGCGCTTTGCAATCATACGAAGTTTTAGCATCTCAGACAGAAAGCACAACCGCTGCGGTTAGCCTGCGCTGACAGCAGGCAGGTGCTCCTTGCTGTAAACCAATGCAGCTACACTGAAATCAATAAACCACAATAATTTATACTTGCTGAAGTTCCGGCCCCGTATTTTGATATTTTTTTTTTACTGTTTTCTTTTCTGCCTTTACTACTTTAGCACGTTTGCTCACTATCGCCTCAACCAAGCAGAGCACGTCATGTCAAGGACAGGCAGAGCCTGGAGTCAGAGCAGAGAGTGCCACCTACTGAAACCTGAATTTTCCATGACCGGTTTCTCCCCCCTGTCCCGCATCACACCCCAGCTTCCTCCAGGGTCTGGAATACCCTTCCAAAAGACACAAAAGAGCAGGAAAGAGGGTTTAAGTTGTTTATAAGGCCATCACCCCTATTTTAACAGGCAAAACCTTGGGGAGGGGGGAAGAAGGGGATTTGTTTTCCAAGTCTTTAGTCTGCCTTAAGCAGAAAGGTACACAAAGAGAGAAAAAAGTCCCAGCTCAAAAAACACTTCCTTTTAAATGGCATGATATGCCTTTAAGGGGAAGGTAGCAGGCAATGATCCATCTTCACCACATACAGACTTGCCTTGTTCTTCCATTTCTGGCTGAGTGATAAAACGTTAAATGTCATTTCCTGTATCAGTGGTTAACCACTAGACGCTGGATCAGAGATTTACCAGAAGTGCAATATTCAAAAGTGGACCTGCTGCTTTCAATAACCCTTTCTTGCACCCTGTGGGAACCATTTAACCTTTGAGAGAGAAGAGGGGAAATAAAGAAAATAAACAATTCAACAAACAAAAACACCCTGGATTGGGGTAGGGAGATAAGTCTTGAGCTTTGTGCCAGTGGCTCAATGGGCAGTCACAGAGAGAAATCCTTTCTTGGCCCCAGCCTGGCACAACACTGAGGCTTGTGAGAAAGTGAAGCAACTACGTGGGTTGTCTCTGAGCCCTCTGTTCTATTGTCAGCAACTGGAGATCAAGCACTGGGGGACACAGCTATTTGTCTTGCACTGATTTTCTTCTACTAAAAGCCAACATATCTAACAAACAGACTGACACTGGAATCCAAATCATATACTCCCTACCACCCTTTACTTTCCATTTATTTCACATTGCAAAGGCAAGCAGTTAACCTGCCCAGGCTGTATTCATTTTATTACAATCATCACAGTCAGTTAGGGGGTCAAGGGGACTAAAGATCACTTTGGGAAGAGCAGCTGGGAGAATTAGGAGTACTGATGATTTCAGTTGAGGCTGCATTTCCAAAGGCTGAATTTTGAACATGTGGTTGTGCAATTGCCTGTGCAAATAGAGAGCTATTTTCCTAATTACATAATATTTGTAAAGCACTCGGAACATAAAATGGCTAAACACACATCAAGAAATACTAGTTAGAGAAAATTGTGTCCAAACAGTGGTGACGAGCATCTAGAAATAACAGAAGCAGGTCCTTTGGGCATGCACCTGATGTCTGAACTGCCTATGCATGGTTTTCAGTTGCCGCAACACCTCTTGCTTCGCCCTCCAGCCCCTGTGTCATCACAGCATCCCCACTCTCAAAGAGCTCGAATAACTCAGCTCAGTTGGAGAATGCCTTTTTTCAGGATGGGGAATGGCTCTGCCTTTGCTGCCTGCAAGTGCCTCTCACGGCAGAGCCCTTGTCCCTGAAGGCAGTCTGCAGGCAGTATTGCAAGTCAAATAACAAATAGCAGTAACCTCAGAGTTGAGGTACCTCACTCCTTTCTTCCTCAGCCAACAGGAAACCCCCCCCCATCTCTTCTGTCATTACTCTTTACTCATTTGCACTGAAGCATCACCCAGCTGACTCAGTGGTGAATCTGAACCCAGTCATGCTAGGTGCTGGGCAAAACAATCTGCAGCCACATAGTCCCTCCCTCACAGATCTGATGCTCTCAGATATGAAAGGGAATCATTCCCAGCATCCCCACCAGGGACATCTGCAAAGCTGGTACCTGTGCCCTACAGTTAGGTTCCTGAGGTGCACACTCAAGGAGGCAATAGGAAATATGCGGTTTGAATGCTGGGCTTTCCAGACAAACAAGGGCAGAGAACAGTATTTGCACTGTACAGGTCGTATTGCTCCTCAGCAGTATCCACTGGCTGCTGAGCAGTGATAATCAACACAGCTCTGAGTGCAGAGGACAGGATTTTTGTGCCACTCAGGAAAAACTGTGATGGTGGAAGATCCAAGAAGATTCCCCCAAAAGGTGATAGGTTTTTTATTTCACTCCAAAAGTCACAGGAAATCTCCAGATTACTCATCTTTTCCCAGGAACCCTGGCTGGAAAAAAATCAAGGGGCCTCACTATTTTCCTACAAACACACACAGACACACACACACGGACGCACACAAAGGAGCCCTGCAAAGACCTTAACACCAGCTGTGCTTGCCCTTGCCAGAACTTCCTGAATCCACCCCCGTTTACCCTAGCTTGCCAAGCAATGCAAATATTTGAGAGGCCACCTCGTTTCCGCAGCATCTGATGTAAAAAACCGCATCGAATCCAAGTGGTAAAGGCTGTGACTCACAGCTACTCAGCAGCCAGAAGTCCTGTCAGGCAGGCCAAGCTTTTATATAGCAGGAGGTCACTGGAACACACTCTGGCTCACCTCTCTCATCGATCAGAAGAGTGCAACCACTTAGAAACATCTCCTGCTTGCCTTCCTTTTTTAAAGTCAAATGCTGAGAAGCTGCTTCCTAGTAGGCAGAGAACAGGATGACACAGATATGGTATCCTGGGGAAAGAAATTGAAGTTTTGCCTCAGCAGCTGCTGAAACTTACAGCACAAATGAGCTTTGCCATGTAACCAGGAGGCTGTGGCCAAGAGAAACTTGAGTCAGAAGGATTGATTTCAGTTCCTGCTCAGCTACTGCCCTGCCGTTTGATCTTGGGTTAGTCACTTAACCACCCCTGCAAATAAAGTCTTCCTCTGATGACTACTGCTTGGGAACAGCCTGGACATTGGCAAGAAGGTGGAAGAGCCAGGTGATGTCTCCCAGAAAGGGGAGAAAATAACAGCATGTTGCTGCAAGGTCAACATGGATAATAGGTGGTTAGGAAGGAGTAAGGTACAAACTACTGCTTTGATAGCTATCAGGGTGTTAAAAGAATTAACAAAATGGGGACACGTCTCCCCACACACAAATATACATTGGGAACATAGAGCTTCTGGGCTTCCAAAATGCTGCACAAGCAAGGCACGCCTCATGACAGAGTCCCCCAGGAGACGACTTGCCTTTCATGCTTTAAGGGTCAAATCTTTGACCACATCAGCAATCCCACACATTCAGGAACCATGAATCAGGGCTTCAGAAGTTGCAAGTCTGACTTCAGCTTCCCAAAGTTTCCAAAGCACTCCCTTGCATACTTTTTCTTTTTTCATATAAACATCCAGATTATTTTCCATATTTAATTGACTTCAAAAGCTGGAACTAATGAACTGTTTGTCAGGGCATATAATACTCAGGACAGTGTGGTCCCCCTTCAGTCTTCATATTTGAAAAGCTTTTTCTGCTGCTCTGTATTTCTGTGATGGACCACACCTACTGCACAGAGGAAATAATTCCTGACTCAGTAAAGACAAAGAAAAGACTATTGAGATATCTTTTTTTTTTCTTCTTTTAGGTGTTGTTTATTCTTCAGGTCTGTTCTGGGTTTATGCCTGTTTATGGCAGACTAAGGACACAAAAATTCATTAAACTGTGTCAAATCAGCTGCCTGAATTTTAAGAAGACCTTAAAATGCATTTACCCTTGACCAGGAGTGGCTAATTTAGCCCTGAACACCTACACTTTCCCACATAACCTTTCAAGGTGGTTTCTCCATACCTTTCTTACTTGCACACAGCTCCAAGTTTAAGCTTGAAGTTTGACTTCCCTCTCCATACATCTAAATTAACTCTACAGATTGACTGGGTGAGTGTGCTGAAACTGATTCAAAGTGATATTGCAGCAGCCTGGCTGAATTCTGCATCAGCCGCCCTTCTCCATGCCTTCACATCTGTCTTTCCACATCTCCCCTCATATCTATGGGAAGGGGCTGTGTTGCCGATAGAATGTATACAGAGGTTGAGGCCAAGGAACCTAAGAGAAACACAAGGAGAGGCTGCCACACCCCTGTGGCAATCGCAAGTAAATATCCCTTTGAGCTGGCTTTAAGTAGTGAATAAAAGAAAGCAAATCCTCTCCAGAGGCTGCTTCCACAGGTAGAGGCATAACAACCCCCTGAGGAAGAGCAGGGAAGATCTGACAACATTGTGTTTATTCATGAAGACTTACCTTTGTGCTGATGTTCTTCTGCAAGGCCCCAAGCTGAGCTATGTTGCTTCTCTTTCCAGCAGAGGAGCAGTAGTAAGCAGCCTGATGCATGCCTCCTCACTTATACACTGCTATAGTTATATATTCTGCTACAGTGTGTAAACTTTAAATCTATACTGTTTGGATGATACTGTTTGGATTATAAATCTATACTGTTTGGATGATCAAACAAAAACTTGAAGGCAAAATATGGACTTAAAAGACATCTTCATGGGTTGGCAGGAAGTTTAAAGGGCAGCTATGGTCATCCCTGGAATTGAAATCAGTTTCTTGATCAACGGTTTCAGATGTAAATAGCTTTATAGCATTAATGGACAAAAGGTTTGGCTGTCTTGACGTTATTAAAGCGCGGGACTGAAATGAGTGGTGTCTCCCTGAATGAGCTAGAGTTGAGTTATGCTTGACAAGCACATTAAGAAACTTCAGTACTTGGTGAAGGAAGGTAAATACAGCATTATGAGGGGAAATGCAGAGCTAGATATTTCATAAGAAAAATGGCTTGCAGAAGAAACAGAAAATGAAGAGCTTATAGTTTGAGATTCTGAGCATTTTCTTTTTCCATGATACTTTCTATAAAGGGCAACATCAGTAGCACTTTTTCTTTTAAATCCAGATTTTTCTTCATTGCTGCAGACCATGCTTTGCAGCAGATCTGCTCTTACCAGTGTAGGTATGTATCCATTCAAATAGTAGTTTGTAGAGCACTGTAGGCTGTGATCCTATCAGACAAAAATGTGCTGAAATGTAAACTAACATATTTGGTAGGGATGTAACACAAAAGAATTACAGAGGTGATTATAGTTTTGCAGATACGGACGCACAGAGAAACAGCTCCTTCCATGGTATTGCAAACCCTTAGAGCTTACATACTATGAATTGGCTCCAAAAGCTAAGAGACAAAAATAATTCCATAATATTTCTTTTTTAATTTGCCTTCTAGTTTACATTTTGAAGGTTTTGGTTTTCAGCACAAGGGTTATGAGTTTACATTAAAAATATAGTGGAAGTGTAAATTTTTTTTTCCCCAGTATGTAGCTCTTACAAGATAACCACCGATGCTTTAGAAGTAGTGTTATTTGCAAGTAAATCCTGGGATAACCTAGAGAGACTAGCTAGCAGTGCATTGCAGGAGGTGGGCAGGTTGTTGAGCAGAGACAAAGAGGGAGGGATATTGGGCAAAACTGGCAGGGTTTGGGAAAAGGAGGCATATCGGGCAAAACTGGCAGCTTTTCAGTGGCAGGGGCTGTGAGAGATGACGTGTGTGGAAGAAGGCCATGAACTGCCCTGGGCCAGTCATAGCTGCCTCCTGTGGCTTTGAAACAAACGGGACCAGCCCACAGTGAGCCAAAACTCCAACCAGAGGAACACGTGGCACCTTCATTCAAACATATTTAAGCATGATTAGGAGCCACTGGGAGAGGATTGAGGAGATGTGTTGGGAGACAAGTGAAGAGACACGGGAGAAACATGAAGAAGACATATGAAAAGGAGCATTAAGAGAACATGGAGGGAGACAATGCTGGGGGCACGGCTTGAGATGCACTCTTTGAGAAGGCAAGCCACACTGGGACAGGGACACTCTGGAGGGATTGCAGCCTGTGAAGGTCCCACATTAGGGCAGCAACACTGGGAAGCCTGGAGAAACACTCACTAGAAAGCAAAGAACAGCAGATAAAAAACATGAAACACACAATCCCAATGCCCTGCGCCACCCATCACCTCACTGAAAGGACTGGGAGGGACCGCACGCAACCTGTGGTGAAAATAAGGGGAGCTGAGCCTCAGAAGTGGGGAGGAAAAGTATTTGGCAGAAGATGAGCCAGGAAAAGGGAGAGAAAAGGTGAATGCTGCCATCCTGCTCGTGAATGGAAAAAGGGGTAACTTCTTTTTTCCATTCCTTAAAGAAACCAAACAGCACGTGGTTTATCCATCTCATAGCTTATTACAAGAGCCACAGAACTGTTTCATCCTGCTTCCTGCCTAAAACTGATGCAAAGCACAATCATCTAGTGTGTCTTTCTAAGGCTAGTCCTCTAAATTTGGTGAGGCCAAGCAGCAATTCCCTTATAAGGTTCATTTTGCAACTACCCACTTCTTGTGATGCCTCCCTGCCTTCCAGCTGTTTTATTTTCCCCAAACTTCCCTTACTTCTTTCCAGCAAATAGGGTAAAGTCTCCCAAGTAGCTTTGTTTCTTGAAATTTGTCACTCATTCCCTCACAGACCTGAAATTATAAACAGCTGTCTACAAAAACATAATTGCTTCTAGAGTAATAGACGTTAAGGATGCCCAGAGAGGGTTATGACTTCAGCCTGCTCACAGGGAGAGAGACAGGGGTGCCGGAAATAAAGATCCTGTTTCAGAGCAGATTATCCCAGCATGAACAATAGAGGGACATACGGGATGTACAGCCAATTCCTTATAAAGACAACGCCTCTTGGTTTATTCAGGAAGCCCCAGAAAACCAAAAGAAAGAAAGCAAGCTAGCAAAGCAGGTCCCCTGCTGTGCTCCCAGGTACCTGGCCATGTGACACAAAGAAAAGCTCTGCAGAGCCACCTATGCAGATGCCCATGGAGCTTGCCAAGGAGCAGATGCCTTGGGCAGTGAATTAGCTTCCATGGCTTGGCCTTTGGGGCCGTATCACTGCCATCCAAAACTGCTGAGATGAGGGGAGAGTGTCACTGACATCGAGTACTAGTCAGAGTAACACCTGGACACTGTCAGCTGCTTCAGTAAGAAATGTTATTGCGTTAACCCATCTGGTGCTCAGGAGTCAAGATTTTCCAGACTTAATGCAAAAAGCAAGAGTAAAACATAAAGGTTATTTTTGTTAGCAAAAAATTAACTCTAAATAAAAGCCAAAGATAATTCCCTGCAAAATTTCAGGAATTCCCTGTGGAGAAATGCAACTGCTAAATGAGAAACATGATTGACTGTTGGTACAAATGCTTTCAAGGTTTAAAGTCTCTGTAGCTGTTTAAATGAGCGTATTAATTTGGACTTGGATGTTTCCTACCGGTGCATTGATGACTGGTCAAGTGATACCCGAATGTTTTCCGCCTGCCAATATTCACGTATCCTTAGTATACCTATTCACAAAACCAGTGCCCACTCTGGTACTCCTATCTCCCCAAGGAGGGCTCTTTCCTATGTCAGGTAGCCACAGCTGCTACATTATAAACTTGAAAAAAGAGGATCCCTACTTACAAATTGTAACAGATTATAACAAAATATCAGCAACAAACATTACCTGGATTAAAAAGCAAAGTCTATTGTCTGCTTTCATTCTTTAAAACTTCTTTATATTCCCCTCATGAGATGATAAAGCACTTAATCTGCTGCAAAAGCTATTCCCTACATGTGAAATCACTGGCTGGTAGATAGATCTCTGAAACAAATGGGCATGCAATTGTTTTACATGCAGGAAAGACAGGCAAGGCAGATGAACACATATGTTTCCCACCCACTTTTTCATTCATTCATTTAATAACTTCATAGAATCTTGGAAATTTCACATTTACAATGGAAACAGAAGCCAACTAAATCCTGAACTGTGATGCTGCAGGACACTGGATGAAGATTTCATCAAAGTATCTACCACAAGCAGCTGCCTCATGATAAAGGTAACTCCAACCTTGATGAAACTTTGCACTGCCTGCAGAAGTGCTGTATTCCTTATGTTTAGACAGACTATACAGTGTGCTGTAAAGAGAAGAAACATCTGTTTTCATCATATAATCTAGTAGCAAAGAAAGAACAAAAGCAACATCTTCACAAGAATAAACAGGTCACCTTTCCTCTCTCTCTAAGATTCATCTGTATATTGTTGCAGGAAGGGGAGAGGGGAAGGGGAAGTGGAAAAGACTTCTCCATTTAATGGTGCAGCACTAGAAAAACAATCCAGGAATAGAATGGTCATATTTTAAAAACTGACACATTTGGGGGTTTTGGTTTGGGGTGGTTTTTCTTTCTTCCTTTCTTTCTTTACGTAAAAAGAGTTGTTAGTATGCATTTTAAGGAAAAAAACACTTTGTGAACATGTGTTGCTACCACCACTGCCAGCTCCTCCATGTGTAGCTCACTGGGTAACTCCAGAAATGCCTAGGTGTGGAAGATTATGTCTCAACTTTCATGTCAAGAGCCCTCGGGGTATCTTTTGACACACAAGTTTCCAGCAGCAGTTTTAGCTGATGTGGACACTGTGTTCCCTCCTTGCCCACGCTGTTTGTTCCTGTGCCCAGGCCAAGTCCTCTGTTTTGCTTATTTGAGTGTTTGGAACAAGGGATTGATCTTACTGAAAACTAACATTTCCCCCCTCCATTTTATTTTCCTGGCTTTCTTCTGGATCCGATCACTAATATGCAATCGCATGAAGCATAGTGCCAGCAAATGGGGTGTGGGAAACAAGGAACCGGCTGTGTCTCATGGTGGCAGTGACACCGGTTGGACTGACAGTGAAACCAGAGCACAGGTAGACACGAACCACCACTCAGAGTAAGAGCAAAACCAGTGCTTATCTCATGCTGCTGGACATCCTACTCCAGGCAAACACTCATTGGGTCCTGTATGGCAAAGGAAACTGCATCACATAAACACTTTAGAGCAAGACCAAACTGTTTTGAAATAGACTGACGCAGGACATTTCACATGCCTGTGGCAGCACTCCACGAGCCTCCAGCAAAGATGAGGGAAGACCATGCACAGCGATGGGCAGTGAAGGAATTGTGCAATCCGTCCCCGGGCTTGCTTTTCCATGTCTTCTCCACTCCACCGTCCTATGAGGAAGGTCCTTTATATTTTAGTGACTGATTAGCTGCTGATCCAGCTTGGTAGAAACCAGCTGGGGCATGTGTGTGAGGAAGGCAGAATCTGATCCTTGGAAATCTGTGGCGTTGGGATTTAAACTACAATTGGAAACAACCCAACAAAGCGCAAGGCCTGAGCAGGCATTGGGTTATGGCAGCCACAAACATGGAGTGTGAGAGCGGCAGGAGAGGGGCTGGGAAAGCAGACTGTAGGTAGACATGTAAAACAAGGTGATATTTTCTTTCCAACGAAGGGAAATAAATACATAAAAAATAAATAAATAAATAAATAAATGATCACCTGTTGTCCCCTTTCTCTCTTGTCTCCCAATAGCAAATGGCATCAAAGGCAAAGTCTATCTTCCTAAAACAGACCCACCATACAGACAGTTTCTCCCAAACACTCTCTGCTGCTTTGCATTCCAGTTTGAGAGGGAAAGGCTGTGGGTTTCGGTGGTTCCCAGGCAGGGTGTTGGGGAGTCTGCTGTGGGGGTAGGACCTGTGTGAGGAGGCGCGAGCAGTGTGAGAAGGCGCGAGCAGAAGTGTGCTCTGTCTGTGTGGAAAAGCATCAGCCAACACTCACAAGTGACCAGCACTCCCGGATGCTGCCTGCTCCCAGACGTGACCCTGAGGCCTCAAGTGCCCCTTACGGGCTCCTCCGCCTTCTCCGAGACAGCACCGGGCTGCGGAGCCGTAACACGCACAGGGGAGCCCGTGACCGGCCCCTCCGTGCCGGGTGAACGACTCCTGCCCATGCCCCGGCTGGCGGCTGGTCCCCGCGGTGTCTCGGCCGGACCTCGGGAGGCGGCTCCCTCAGGGACCTGGCAGCGGCCCCGCGTCCTCAGCGGCAGACCACGCCGCCATGGCGCCACCTGGCGCCGCGGGCCGCAGCTGCGTGGGGAGTGCAGTCCCGGCGGGGGGCGCTGCCGAGGAAATTGAAGCAAAACTAAAAAATAAAGCTAAAATAAATATAAAAAAATATAAATATAAATCAAAATTATGCGAACCCTTGGAGCCTAGGTCCCGCTTTACTGAGTCCCCCCAACATGAAGTAAGCCATCAAAATATGGGTCTGGAGCACAACTCTAATGAGGGAACTGTGGTGGTTTAGTCTGGAAACGAGAAGGCTCATGGGGGACCTTACTGCTCTCTACAACAGCCTAAAAGGAGGATGGAGTGTGGTGGGGGTCGGTCTCTTCTCCCAAGTAACAAGCAATAAAATAAGGGGTAACTGCCTCACGCTGCACCAGGGGAGGTTTAGATTGGATGTTAGGAAACATTTCTTCACCCAGAGGGTGCTCAGGCATTGGAGCAGGCTGCCCAGGGCAGTGGTGTAATCACCGTCCCCAGCAGTGCTCACAAACCCTGTAGATGAGGCCCTCAGTGACATGGGTTAGTGGTGGACTTGGCAGCCCTGGGGTGACGGATGGACTTGATGAAGTTAAAGGTCTTTTGAAACCTAGTCAATTCTATGATTCTATGATTCCAAAAGCAGCTGTGTCACCTTAGCAAACAGCAAATTAAAGCACTTAGAAGTGATGTCGGTCTCTCTAAGAATTTTACTAATCACATGCCTTATTAAGAAATGTATTGCTGTGGGATGAGGGTGCCTGGCTGGATAAAAGCCCAAACTCATAGTGGAAAACCCCAAAGAAAGGGTGTTCCCTTACACCAAAACTGAGAAACCGCCCCACCATGCTTCTCAGCTGCCATGCTTCTTATCACAGCATCGTGGACGCTGTGATGAAGCCTGGCACAGAGAGCTGGAGTGGTCATCCAGGACATGGCCCCTGCAAAGCAGCGCAGCACTACTGCCCTGCTGTGCTTGTGTGAGGAAAAGGAACATAAGAGTGTCACTCTGTTGCTGAAAGTGAAGATCTGGATGATTTAAATCTTTAAATGCACTTTTTTGGATGTGACTAAATTCCTCTGCTTTTCCTGCTTTTCTACAGCAGTAATAGTCATACCTCCCATCTTAAAACATTAAGCCTTGCAGTAATAACTCTACTGTTATCTTCTGTTTCAGGTCATCTCTTCCTCAAGAAGCTCCACCTAGCTTTTCTGGATAAGTTGTGTTTGAAACAGTGACACATTGCCCACATAATAATTCAGTTATGAATTTCATTTCTCTAAAGCGTGATTGCAAAACCATGGTGCCTAAAGCTTGACATGTCTTTGGACACATCTGTAGCCAGCTATGGAATTTTCTAAGCTGAACTCTAGGCTGTAGATGAGACTTCAGCAGAAGAAAGACCACATTTAAGTGCCATGATGGCACCGAAATAAACACTTTAGATGTGAGAATGACAAGGACACTTGCAACTCCCATCTAAATAAGACAGGGAGTTGCTGCAGGTCTGAGAGAGTGACAGCACAGGCTTTGGGTGCAATTTGGATTCCAAAGGTGGTCGCTTTATAAAAGACATCAATCTATTGCCCTGCTGTCTGCACAAGGCTGGAGTCTAACACATCATGCTGCAAGCCACTGTGAAAAATGAGGGAAATAGAGCTTATAAAGTAAGACTTTACAAAGAGAGAGAGATATTGGGTTACTGTCCTGGGGTCTGTCTGTGAATTAAATCAGTTTTGAACATACTCATAATAGGGCATAGGTAGGGAGTTTGCAGGACAAAAGTATCTTATAATTTTCTAGAGGAGTGATTTTTTTCTTCATTTTTCTCTGTGCCTCTCTCTTCTGGCTTTCTGGGACACATGGGAAAGGAAGGAGAAGTGACTGAACTTCCTCAGGCACCAGTGCTTTGTGACAACAAAGTGATAATTCTCTCAGAGAAGACTGATTCTGCTTTAGAAATCTGCAAATTCCCTCCCCTTCCAAACATCTGTCATCAGTAGCCAAATGGTTAATTTGCATTGAAGCAATTGGTGGGCATCCAAATTCAGTCTCATCAAGAAGTAAGGACCATTCACAATGCTCCATGCTCAACTGCTGAAGCAGCTACTGAGTAAGATTTTGTGGGGTTTTAATCACAAGATAAACTATAGCATGAAGCTGCAAGATTTGAAGCAAGCAGAAATTGTCCTGTAATAGATACAATTTAAAATACAAAATATTCTGCAAAATAGCCATTCATTCAGTAAAATTCTTTAAAGTTCCACATAGAAGTCCTGCATCATTTGGGCATCACCCTTGATTTAGCCAGGGGAAAATACCTGAAGCAAAGAAATCCCCAGAAGCATGTGCTTTCCTGGTAAATACATTCATTCAGTCAAAGGCTATTAGTGTCAAAGGTTCAACCAGCCAAAGGTTTATTTCTTGTGCTGAAGGGAAGATCTGAGTATATAATATAGTTAGTTGATTCTGGCCTTGAAAGCAGAGATCCATGAAATATCTAGGACCAACAGGGGAAGAAACTACTCCCTGAGCAAGAACAAAGCAGGAGCTGAAGGCCACCACAGCACAATCAGAGCCCTCACCCAGCCACCGCTCCTGTACAGTCCCACAGGACCTGAGCAGCGTCCATTAACAGCCCCCGACCAGGTGTTACAATGAACCAGCTTCAGGGTCCATACAGAAAGCCTGGTGAGGAAATAGGACCAGAGACTAGGCTGTAACATAGGTCCAAGGTCTATCCAGGAGTCAGGATGGAATATAGCTGCAGCTTAGTGCAGGCAGACATTTGCTATTCAGTTCAATCACTATTGAAGAGTGGCTCTGCCTTTCAAAGGCTTTTTGGATACCAGTTAGGTAACAGCTTAGCCTCTTCCTTGCTACAGTAAACATGCTCACCTTTCTCAATCTTTCTTCAGAGGACATGAGCTTTATGCGCCCTACCATCTGGTAGCCTTCTACTGGACCCTCTTGGTTTCTCCACATCCTTCTTTGGACTTAGTGTTCCAGGTGTGGGCTCAGCTGCCGTGAGCAGAGGAGACAGGAGCTTAGTGTGGTCTGCTTGCCATGCTTCTCCTAATGTGATCTACTCTTCAGTTTGCCTTGCTTGCAGTGGGAGTGCCCTGACAGCTCATATTAAATCAGGCATCCACCATAACCCCCAGGTCCTTTTCAGCAGAATAGCTGCTCAGCCAGTTGCTGCCCTAGAGTGGAACTTTACATGAGTGCCTGCTAAGATCCCACAACAGGTCTTTGTCAGTCCCTTTCTTGAGGTTATTGAGGTCTCCCTGGATTGAGGCTCCCCCATTTGTCTCTTCCACTTTCCTTGCTATGGTGTTCCCTGCAGAGGTGCTGAGTGTACTCTGTGTTCTTCTAATCACTACTAAAGTTGTTGAACAGTATCAGCCCCTGTATTGACTCTTGAGCTGCCCATTTCCAGCCACAATGGAATGAGGTGATGAGCCACTGATCACTATATTCGAAGTCTGGCAATTAAGCCAGTTTCCAGCAGTCCTTTGTTTACCCTATATTCCTTACATTCCAAATGAAAATGCTCTAGGAGACACCACATGGAAACCTCCTGAAAGTCAAGGTATTTCCACCACCCCCTCCTCACCCACGTAACCAGCCATTTCCTTAATGCTCTTTGCTGACTTTTTCTCAAGCTTTTTGGCTTTCTGTGTTTAGTGTCCAGGTACCTAACCAATGCTTTTTAAAGTTCTCTTATATCAGAGCATAAAATGCAGCTTTGTGAAGTTCCTTATCTTTCTCCACAATGGGATGATGCATCCTTGAGTTCTCTAGAACTTCTCTTTATAAATCAGCCAGATTTCTTGGGCGTCTTTCTGCTGCATGGGTGATTCCCAGAGATTCTGCCTTGCAATTTGCTGAGTGAGGCAAAACCTACTCTCCTG
Source organism: Psittacus erithacus (assembly GCA_009867235.2). NCBI lineage: Eukaryota > Metazoa > Chordata > Aves > Psittaciformes > Psittacidae > Psittacus > Psittacus erithacus. Next base: position 13,166 of record WYDI02025170.1, on the reverse strand, counting down.
GTAGAGCATCCCAGCTACTGCTCACCTTCCCAGCCTCCTTCCAGACTCCTACTTGAGTCACCACAGCACATTTCCTGAAAGTCCCCAGGAGGTAACAGCACTGGCTTTAGAGCAAAATAAAGACAAATACAAGAAATCATTGTGTTACACGCCATTTAGAATTTGACTGCCTTGTTCTGATGAGCAGTGGTACAGAGATCTTTTAAGCTGCAGATGAGTAGTTGCTAGAGCTGATTTGTCAGTGGGGGAAGAAGGAGAAATTCCCAGTGAATTCACCAGTGGGAAAGGGATGAGAAATGTAATGTTTCATTAATGTTCAGGTTGCTCATGTGGCGTTTGTAAGAGGAAAATCAATTTTTACTTGTCAAATTATTGCTCACTGCACCAAATAAAGTGGTAGAAGATGCTATTCGTCATGTTGCCCTTGGGCTGTGATTAGGACTAACAGTCCAGCAGCATTCCTCATTCACACAGTAATCAAGCCTGCTCTGCTGTGAGGAGCTATGGCAGAGATAACAGGAAATATTCTAGGCTTGGAGATGGTACCATTTCTGTCTCCAATACATTCTGTGACCTCTGTGAATGCATTCCACACCTCTTTTTTGTCTCATCTGCTAAGGTTTTCTGTTAAGGATTGCTGGTCCCTACAGAAGATGGTACAGGTGGACTTCAGTGCTGGTAAGCACTCATTGACATTGCATCATTGCAATAGCTGCAAGACAGCTGCATGATCAAAATCACCATGCTGAGCTTAAGTAAACCTATGCTGTATGGTGCATGCTTTTTGTCCAGCTATTAAACAGGCAGCAGTCTGGGCTCTTGCTTTCTTCCTCCTGCCTAGTTCCCCCATTCTATCCTCCCTTCTGCCACAAATGGGCTGAATTCATCATAGTATTATTCCAAAAGGTCTACAGGCAGAACATATAGGGCACTAGGGGAAATGCTGTCATTGGAAAACCATTGCTATCAGTCCTACAGACACAGAAACATCTATTGACAGAGCAGGAAAGCAGCTGCTGGGGCTGCACTTGGATGTGGGGAACCAGGTGTTCCTCCTCCTCCTGAGATGAAAATATGCAATTGAAGATCATAGGCTGCAGGGACTGCAGTCCAAATAAGAACTATTAGCAAGCTGTTCTTTTCTCTCTGCTGTGATATAAGTACAAAAATAAGTCTGTTGTTGGCTTCAGTGTGAAGAGATTGATCTTTAAAAGCAAAAGTCTCAGTGACTGTGGGGAAGGGACCCTGTGCCTTTAAAGCCAGGTATGGAGGAAGCTACAGCTCATTTCTTTATTTTTATAGCCATTATTATTTTTTGTGTTGTTTAACAGCATGCAGATGTTCAAAGAGCCTATTCAGGCTTCAGCAAATAAAATGCTTTTTTTTCATCAGTGACTCCAAGATCTTCAGGAAAAGGCAAACATCCTCTCATGCATGTGGCCAGCATCCAGCACACGATATATACTACTTGAATATTAATGATTGGTATGAAAACTGATAGCAGCCTGACATGGTTAATAGCATTGTTCTTACTGACAAATTCTAGAAACTCTTGATCTGAAGAAATGAATTTTAAATATTTAACAGTGAATCTTTGAACTTTATTTCTTTAATATCCAAAGCAGGATTGAGCCATGCTTCTATAAGACATGAGAATAAATTGCGTTAACCATAGAAGCAACGCTTATTTAAAACCTAGATTTATTTTTGCTATTTAAAGAATCCATTATAAAGCTAATCTCAGGCAGCTTTCAGAAAATCTCTTCAACAGCATCTCTTTGCAAAAAGTAGAACTTGTTGCGTATCTCTTTTATTTTTTTAACACCTCTTAAGAAAACAAAACAAAACCCCACCAAAATCACACAACCCACTGAGAAACACTGACACCTGGGAATCCTAGGAGCCTCAGTTATGAAAAATTCAAAATATCATGTTGTCCTTACATATAGATACACAAATTTCTGTTTAAAATAACTTGCAAGTCACTTTGAAATTCAAATTGATCATATCCATGAAAAAGCTTGAGACTTCAGCACAGAATTGACTTATAGCTGATATCCTACTAATGAAGTCATTTAGAAAGTCTTCTAATAACTAATTAGGACCCCAATTTCTGTTTTCAGTTTGTAAGCTATTGCAGACTGTAAGTTACCTCTGAAAGTAAGACTTTATGACTTGAACACTTATGAATGTAAACACCCAGCATAATTTCTCAAAACAACTCTCTTAATCTCCAGAATACATACCCCTCTTCACCCTGAAAAGGAAATATAATTAATGTTGTGCCAAAAATAGAAGCAGTAACAAGGTACAGCACCTTTGGGCATAGAATGGGAATTGGGACAAATGAAAAACAGAGCTTCTGTGTTGTGGGGCTGCCCAAAGAAGTGGTAAATGCTCCATCCCTCACAGTGTTCAGGCCACGTTAGACAAAGCCTTGGGCAACATGGTCTAGTATGAAGTGCCCCTGACCGTGGCAGGGGAGCTAGAACTAGATGATCTTCAGGTCCTTTCTAACCCTAACCTTTCTGTGAATCTATAATCTTGTTTTCTCCCAGCTTGGGATGGAGAGCTGAAGATAATTTTTCGTTGAATAAAATATTTTGGAAGTCATAAGTGTTTCACTGAACTGTATTTCTGCATTGCTATGCATGACCCCATATAACCTCCATATATTTCCTAGCCAGCCCAGCCAGAAGGGAGAGGCAGAGGTGAGAGGTCTCTGAGGAACCAAAACCAGAGCACAAAATGGGATCTAAACTACAACTCCCGTAAAGCAAAGAAACACCAGGCAAGGCAGTTATACGTCAGTGTAATTGAAAACATATGTCTGAACATACGTTAATCCGAAGATATAAAATAAAACAATCTGGTTTGGGGGAAAAAAAACATTTTGCTTCAGTTCCATATTCCCCTTCAAGGACTTTTTCAGGTATTAACTGAAGCTGTAATAGTTTATTGGGAAACCTCTTACCAACTTAAATGGGGAATGAGGTGCCATCAGTGTTCCGTCTGTATTTGCATAAATAGTGTCATTGAATAATTGTCACAAAGAGCTTTAGATGTGGCTTTTAAAGGACAGTAAAGCAAGTTACAATGCTCAGCAAGGGCTTCCTTTTCCCTTCTTAGTTAACTAGAGGTTTCAAAAGTTGTCACATGTGCAGATGGCTCTTCTTTACCATCATCTACATCTCAGTTTCCAGCTGTAAAAATGTATAGAGGACAACACTATTACCAGGAGCGACTGAATCTCAGGTTTCAGACTCACATACATTTTCAGGAAGCCCTGCTGTTTTCCAGTGATTGACCTACTTAAATTCATTTACAGAATGAAGGCCCTCATGGTAACAGGGAGTTTTGGAGATTTAGCACTACAGGAGTGCTAAGTGTTATGATTAATGGACTAAAAAATGCCAGAGAACTAGGAAGACTGGAAACACAGTATCTCTGTCTCGGAGGAAGGACCATTATGCATGAAGATGGTTGGTTTTAACTCAAATGGAAAGAGCAGCTTTTATTGTTAATGTCAAAAAAAGGTAGGAAGTCCCAAAGGATTGCACAAAATGGATATCCCGAAATTCAGAAACCATGCTTCTTCCTCAGGAAGTCAAGGATCTTATTCCACATATTCCTTTGGGAATGCTTATCTTAATTTGACACAAAATTATAAATTCTTAATCTTTTAATTATTGACGCTTACAGATCTGCCATCTGTATTATCCACCACGGCTTTTTCCACCCACTAGTAGCTGTGCAAAACATGGCAGTTCAGCTCATTTTAGGGTGCTTTTTATTGTGACACAGTGTATTTCTCTGTCTGGAAGTCTTGCTAAAATACTGCTCTTTTGAAGAAATCCTGAGAAATTCTGGAGAAATCAAGGAATTTATTCCATTTGACCTGAGAGGATAACTAACCAAGACAGACTGTAACTGTAACTGCATAAGCCTCTGAGCCCTTGATTCATATGGTTTTCATTCAGCTTGTGGTTTCCATTCCCATGCTTCCCACTCAAAAACATTTTTGCCTTCACAGCTGTTAGATACAGTGACTCAAGTGTACAAGAACACTATCCATAATTCTTACCTGAAGCTCATGAAAATTTTCCATTCTACAAAGTAAAAAAACCCCTGTATGTACTTACACTGGGATGGGTTCATACAGCTTCAAATGTCAGTAGTAAATAGGAAGAATTAAGACTTTCCCTTGGGCTGAGATATATGACAGCAAGTGAATTTGTCCCTGCCAGCTGGGCTGTGGTAACTGTGCATCCATCTCAGCTGCACATCTAAGCAAATCTTTTTTATCTACATGTGTGAAGAACATACATAGGAAGCTGCTGAAACTCCTTCAACGTGTATGAGGTCATTAGCCATTAAATGGAATCATGGAATGAATCATAGTATAGTCTGAGTTGAAAGGGATGTTTAAAGATCATCTAGTCCAATCCCCTGCCATGGGCAGGGGTACTTTCCGCTAGACCAGGTTGCTCAAAGCCCCATCCGACCTGTCCTTGAACACCTCCAGGGATGGGGCAGCTACAGCTTCTCTGGGAAACCTGTGCCATTGTCTCAGCACCCTCACAATAAAGAACTTCTTAATGTCTAACCTAAATATACCTTCTTTCAGTTCAAAAACCATTGTCTCTTGTGCTTTCACTACAGGTCTTGGTAAAAAGTCTCTCTCAAGCCCCGTCTATATCCTGAAAGGCTGCAATAAGGTCTCCCTGGAACCTTCTCTTCTCCAGGCCGAACAACCCTCACTCACTCAGCCTGTCTTCACAGCAGAGATGCTGCAGCCCTCTGACCATTTTTTGGCCCTCCTCTGGACCTGCTCCAACAGGCCTGTGTCTTTCCTGTGCTGTGGGCCCAGAGCTGGACACACAACTGCAGGTGGGGTCTCATGAGAGTGACGTGGAGGGGGAGGATCACCTCCCTCAACCTGCTGGCCGCAGCAGTGCAATGTAAGCACGCAGAAGTATGCTTGAAAGGAATATACAGTTGCAGATAACACAAGCACCTGAAACATCTCAGTGACAGCAGGAACATACTCTTTTGTGGGTAGATGATTTGTGGCAGTACTAGTACTGCACAATATGCACATCCCCAGATGCGTACAGCGATGTTCTGGTTTGACTGAACCACAGAATTGCTGAGGGAATAAATTCACTACCCATCTGGTAAAGGATCTGCGTGCCACTTGTTTTCTAGGCAGGCCTATAGACTTTGCACTGGCCCTTTCCATGCTGAGTATCATCTCAGCCTGAGGCTTTGCTCACACTTGGAATGAGCTCTGAGGGTGTAGCTGCTCCACCGCAGGCTCCTACAGTTGTCAGAGAATGGTCAGTTGTATCAAGGTGTTGTGCTGAAGGAGGTGCACCGGTGGCTGGTTTGTACTAACTCAGTGCTTTAATATTGCCTTTTGTTTTATTAGATATTGGGCTTCATTCTGCACATTTAATGCCAAAGGCTACCAGTCCAATGATAATTCAAATATGAAAATACTTTCTGGAGACAGCTGTTCATGATCTTTAGTCTATGCCTATCTTGTATTTCACTATTAATCCAGAAACTTAAACATGTTGTGGTTTGAGGTTTTTGCCTCACAAAAAATAAAGGGATTAAATAAAACTTACTTAGAGGGATTTGAGGCTCAGTGGCTTTTAGGCAAACTGTACTTACTGTCTTACTGAAAAGGCTGGGAGAAAAGAGGACAGTGTTCAAACCCTTCCATGTTATGCTGACTCCCAGGCTTTGGAAAACATAGATGGCACTCAGGGCAGATCACAGCCTACAGCATCCTAACCCAAACTGGTTTAAACAAGGTAGTGGCACACTGGAAAGGTTGTCTTTACCTTATACCACCTGAGCTATGCTGAGCTGTCAGTCAGGAACTGGACTGGAAATTACTGTAAATAACAACACAAATAAAAGGATGTGGATTTTTCCTGCTAAATGTACCGAAAGAAATACAGTCTAGAATTATTTTTCTACTGACAGACTCATGGCACAATTTGAAGATCTAGGGAGTGCCTGGGAGCTGTCAGAGCAGGAGAAATAGAAGGAGCAGGAAGCTGAGGGTGACAGCAAGCAGACCAGAGCAGCATCCTCATGGGCACTGGGCAGCCCCACAACACCTGTGCAAGGCAAGCAGAGAGGGTTTGGTGATCCTAATCAAGGCAGCCAGGAGTCCTCTAATTCCCAGAGATGTCTGCAGTGAGGAGGCAGCTGTGAGGCAAAGACCTCAGGATCTGGAGCGACAGGCACATAGCCAGACACAGGCAGAGCTGCAAGACCAAGGATGAGAGCCTGGGCTCAGACGAAACCGCTGTGCAAAGTAGGAGGCTCCCGGCAGGGCTCCCACAATGGCTCTTTCCTTGGTGTCTGGTCCAGTGCCATCCAGCCAAACCATGTCAGAGCTGGCCTGGAGCACCAGTGCTGAGGGGAGAAGCCAGAGAGTTAAAAGAAGAAGACAACAAAGCTCATCCTGACACCCACCACTCGCTCCATTGCAATACTCAAGAAGAAGAAGAGACAAAACTCTTTTGGAAAAAGCTGCATCATTTGGTAACTTCAAATAAAACCTATTTCCCATCTAATCCAAATAAGCAAGGGTAGCAGCACTGCTTAGAAACAAACCTTAACATTAATGTGGTTTAATGCAGCCTCCTTTTCCACATTTCATATCTGGTTTTTCACAGATGTGTGTGCCCATAATGAAACTGAGCTGTCTTTCAGTTCCTTAATCTTCACTAAAGCTTAGACTCTGTTTTATGCACAAGCATCGGTGCGGTAACTGAGCAGAAGAGCCAAAGATCTTTACGCCTTGCCGGTCGCATTATTTTCCAGAGGTGCTATCATCAGACTCAAGTCTCGCCCCTGACTGGCCGGGATGCAGGAGGCCGGATTTCACTGTTGATTCAAGGGCACTTGTCCCAAGCCGTGGAGCCGCCGCCTGGTGTCGCTGCCCGACTCCTTTTCCCTGCCCTCTCCGGGTTCAGGGACTCGCTGTTGCGAGCACCCCATCCTTCTGACGGACCTGAGCAGGCGGAGAGCCCGTACTCTGCGTGGCAGCCGCCTTTCACATCAGAATAGATACTGGTATGCTTTGGCAGATGATGTGTGGAGAAGTCGCTGACCCACCCGGAGTTGACCCTGCCATGCCCAGGTTGTGCAGGCACCTGAGGCCCCCCAGCATTGCCAAAAGCTCCTTTTTGGCTAACCAAACTCTTTTCTGACGTTTGGCTGATGGCTGGGGCAGATTTGTCTGCCTGGTTTGATGGGTCTGTGTTTTTTATCTCTCCTACCCTTCTTTGGAGGAAAGAGCCAGTTACCAGATTTCAGTCAGAGAAAGACTCCTTTATGTGGAACAACCCAGTCAAGCTGTCCTCTGCTGTTTCAAATTTGCAAGGCAAGAACTAAATGCTGGAATTGCTTTTCATCTTTTCAACTAAGAATGGAAAAATGCTTAAGTTGTTTCTGGGAGGAGAAAAGCAAACCTCAAGCCTTTCCTTTCCATCTCTTGAACCAGGCTTTTTCTTCCTTGATTTATTTTTCCCTCCTGGAAACAACTAGTTTCTCTCAGCAGAGAAACAAGCTCTTCCCAGTTTTGGAGGGGAATCTTCTTATACTTTTGACTCAGTACATATCATAAAAATCAATCCTCACAGGCATTAGGAAAGTCGTCAGAAATAATGATTTTACTTTCAAGTGTCCTTTTACAGACTGTGCAAATCGCGGTTTGGGATATCAAGGATTTTAGGCTGGAAGGTAAACACAAGTGAAACCGAAACTAGCTTATGACTGGTCTAAATTTGCCCAAGGTGGGAAATGAAAAGAAATAACCTTTAAAGCAGCTTATCCCCTTTCCAGAACTGCATAAGTCAATGCCAAGTGTTTGGCTGTGTTAGCTAAAGGTAAATGAGAGTTAAAAAGGGCTGGAGGATTTAGATAAGATAGATGGCAACAGAAAAAGAAGAGAATAAAAAGGTTTTCTAGGAAATTAAATTCCATAATACAAAATCCATAATACAAGCAAGATAGAGAACCTAGTTTGGATCTTAATGTGAAGGGCCTGAGAATCGAAAGAGAAACCGTATGTGAACCTCCTGTAAAGCAGGGAATTATACTGCCATTATTCAGAACATTTGCTCTTCTATCTGCTTTCAGGAAAAGCCATTAAAATAAATCTTCCTTGGCAGACAAAGTGGCAGGAGGAAAATAGAAAAGTACAATGAAGCAAAAATAATTTAAGCACATTAAAAGTATATTGTATTGTATCATATCTAGAAGAGTTTCCCTTTTACTTCCTTCTTGCCTGCTCTGGGACCTTTCCCAGTTCTGTTAGTTTGAAAAAGCTAATGCCAAAATGAAAAAAGGAGTCCTGGTCAGAGTGAGCCTTCTCTTACATCTGCCCAGGCTAGATGTAACACGCTTGGAAACATCCCTGTTCCAAATACTGCTTCATAATGGACAAAATCAGGTCCTTCCATCCAGAGATTTTAAGAACCCGGAGCTCCAGCCAAGGCAGGAAACTGGCTATGGCATTTCCTGTGTGCAGCCAGGGCTCGCAATTTTCAAATACAGACTGCAGCACACTGAAATACCACCAAGGATTTGAAGGAATCTATGTATTTTGGTTTCTCAGCAGTTTAAATTGATGAGCAGAATGGCTACTTTCCAGTGCAGAGGGATATTCTGAGGTGGGAAATGGCAAAAACTGATGGAATTGATGGAGTGGGTGAGTAGCTGTATGTCAGAGGATGTCATTGCTCCATAGGCAGTGATGCTGCCTGTACATCCAGCTCTGATTATAAGGTCAGCACAAGTGCTGAGTGGAAAACAGCCAATATTTTTCTGTTTTGTCATAATATAACAGAAAAAAACAATGCAATCATTTGGAATAGCATAGAAAAAAATGGAGCACAGTTGACATTTGTTTTTTCTCAGTCCTCTCACTTTCTGACTGGTGCTATAAAATACAGTGTCACACTTTTAAAAGGGTAGTTGTTTAGGTCTTTTTTCATGCTTCCAGCAGGCTACCCTACCCTTTTCTGGGCCTCCAATACCACTTCCCCCTCTCAAACTCCCCCCACCTATACTGGAGAAAGCATATTCTGCACTGGGGTGCAGCATGCATTTGTAAAGAAAACGAAGTTTTTTGCAGTCCAGGGAGTGACAGATCGTTAATAATCCATAATACACAGGCTTTCCTTCTGCTATTATTGCTCTCAAGTCAGTTTGCCCTAGGAAAGCAGGAAGGAAATAGAAAGCTTCAGTGAGCATGAACAAAAAAGCTTCTATAAGCCTGCAACGTACACGTGAACTCCAAGCTGCTATTCCCTAGAAATCCTAAAGTTGGCTTTGCTTATATTTCTGGTTTTACTAGTAAATTCCTCCCTTTGCAGGAAAGGCACCAGACAGACCTTTTCCGTACAACAGCCTCAGACGAAGGCACAGACTCAAGTGCTTTTGTTCCTAAGAAGGGATCTCCTCCCAGTCAGAAACCCCTCTGTACCGCCAAAAACTATTTCTCTGCTGCAGATAAATGCAAGTGTTCCCCTTCTTCAGCTGTTTCACGTGCATCAGGCCCCTCCTAGCTTGCAATTTTGTTTGCAAGCTTATTTTGAAAATGGAAGATCTCTGACACTGTGAAAATCCCTCTTAAAATGGATGTGTGCTTGGGGTTAGCTATACAGGTAACGAAATCACAGGGTTGGGCTATGAGTTACAAAAGCAATTCCACAACACTGTTGCAAGTATTCTACCAATCTTATCTAATTAATGTTTAACATGATTGGGAAAAAAGATGCAATGACGTATGATAAAAATATAGAATAGTTTATGGTTGCTGATTGAAGAAGAGGTATAACTGTTTTCAAAACACTTTAAAAAAGACCCTCCTGTATCAAAATGATGATTTGATTCAACGTGTACCATGGAATAAAAAGAGAAAGAAGAATTTGACATTTGGCAAGAAGCCCTAAAGATCTATAGATTTTTATCCCCTTGCCTAGTGTGCTGCTGAGAAGTCACGTGCAGGAGGGGCCGGCCCTTCCCTTTCTGCTTTTTATAAGACATGTTTGAACGTTGTTCTCATAAGGAAGTACACGAGGCACTTTTTTATTGGAAGTGTAGTGCCCTTCTTAGCGTAAGCTTAGGAACACATGTTTTGATGAAAGACTGAAAATATTACATAAAAGAAGGGAATGTGAGTTTTCTGAAGGGAAGTGCTGTGCTTGTAAGGCTGGCTCTAGCAAGACGAGTCTGGTCTCTGGAAGAGGAGGAGAAAGAATTGAGATCAGCAGGCACAAAGGGTTGCTGGTGCAGTAAACCTGTAAGGTAATAAAACCCCCTTTCTTCTTTGAACTTGGTTTCTCTTGTATAATGTTTGGTTGTCTATAATGCAGTACAAGACTCAGAATCTTCATTGTGTATGGATTAAATGGCAATATCTATCACTGTAAATTTAGGTACCAATGTACTCTCAGGTTTAGCTTTAGTATCAAAACCAAAAGGAACTGTCCTGGATCTTTTAGAGATGCCATACAAGCTTTGCTGCTGTTGGCTGGATGGTTTTGAAAGAAGAGTTTGAAATATCTAGTCAAGGAGGGCAAAAGCTTTTTCTGCTAACCACACTGCAGTTCATTGTGGAAGATTGAATTTAAAATTTGGTACCACCCCAATGTATTCATGTTGAGTTAAATACTCACTGCCTTGTTCTTACTTTGGGTTTGACCAGTTCTAGCTAGGTTACCTCTTGCTAGTAAGATGCCTTCATTTACAACTGAAAGAAACTCTAATTCAAGCAAGTAAATGGTGGAGATGATTCATCAGGTAACACACATCCCTAAAATCATCAGTAAGCAGATGTGGTTTTCCCTTTTTGCTCCCAGATCTTTGCTGCACTGTGACTGTGGATGTAGTCTACTGGAGGTCATAACTACATGCCTCACCATTCCTGCTGGTGCTGAAAGCCAAGTAGTTCATCACTCGTCTTTTAGAGGCTGAGCCTTTGGTAGCATCTCAGCTTTGAATACAGGAAATACTTTGGGACAGACACAGCCTAGCCACTTCTCTTCTGAAAGACATGTATCAGTGTAGATCTTTTTATATAGCATGTGCTGTATCTGTTGCACAACAGGGCTCATGAAAAATCTGTTGCCACTAGGAATATTTTCCTTGGCCTCACAGTGCAGCTCTGCCTTCACTAATTATGTTGTGTCTTGTTTTGTTAAGATTAAATAAGGAGCGCATAATCCGTCAGCTTGCAAGTTACTGTTCTCCATCCTAAAGGCAAGCGTGGCACCATGTGGAGAGGTCCCTTCTGGTGGGCTTGTGTGTAAAACCAGCTTTCTGAAGCATTTGTACATTTTTAAACTGTTTAGCCTCTCTTGTGCAGGCAATACCTGTTTGAGAAGGGTTTTTTGAGAACAAGTGACTCCATATGTACAGGATATTTCTTCAGCACAGTGCTGCTTACATATTAACAAAATCGCAAGACTTGTGATTGTTCTGCTTTTCTCCCCAAGGGCTCTCAGTAAGTTAGTGTCATGAGCCCCGATGGAAGTATCTAGCTTGAAGAGCTGGGAGAGAATTGGCCCTTGCTTTCTTTTGCATGGGAATCTCCACTTACATATACCCCAATCTACTGCTCTATGTGTGAAAGCAGAGCTGACGGGAAAGGCTCGCACCTGGGATGAGTCAGTAAGGTAAACAGTGGTGCTTTTATTACTGCCTTTCTCCAGCAGTGCCTCAAAAATAGTTTTACTTAGAACTTGTGTTCTAGGCAAGAAACCACATTTCTGTCTCTGCTGGTTGAGAGGGAAGCATCAGACTTGACCTGAATAGCTTGGATTAACAAACCAAGGATCATTAGGATGAGAAGAAATGGCCTCAAATTTCACCAAAGGAGGTTTAGATTGGATATTGGCTAAAATTTCTTCACCTAAAGGGTTATCAAGCACTGGAATAGGCTGCCTAGAGAAGTGGCTGAGCCACCATCCCTGGCAGTAATTAAAAGACATATAGATGTGGTGCTTAGGGACATGGCTTAGTGAGGCACTTGACAGCACTGGGTTAACGGTTGGACTCGATCTTGAAGATCTATTCCAACTTAAATCATTCTATGATTTTATGATGATTCTACGATCATTTGCCAGGCACCTCTTTCACTTCTTTTTTCTGCTTCTTCTATTCAGTCTTTCAGGGCAGGCACTGCCTCTTGCTGCAGAGCCATCTTCAGCTACCTGTGCTTCCCTGGTGCTTGCTAGCACCGGTGAGAGTATGCTTGATGGGAAACGGAGCCAACAGCAGGGTCAGCATTGACACTGCCCCTGCTTGGATAAGGTCCCTAAGCCTTTTGGAGGTAAATACTAGGGCTGTCCATGAGGAAGGAGAATGAACCTTCCTGTGGAAGAAATAGTAGTAGAACTTGTTTGTACTCTGTGGTTACCTGAGGAGGAAGGACAGGAGGCATGCCAGCAGGGTTAGAAGGAGAGGATGGGCTGAGTGCAGCACCCAAGCTTGGGCTCAGGCAGAGTCTGTGGCGAGCGTGGTCCAAGAGGACTCATAGGGTTAGCCACAATGGTTGCTCGCATCTATACATGCAACTGTACCTCAATAAATAACACCAATACAACAACTGTCGAGAAATGGCACAGCCAGGTAGCCACTTGGTCTGGTTTTGCCAAACACAGGCCTGTAGCTGAATGCCCTCCAAATCAACAGCTATTTCATCTATACTTGAACCTCCAGGCTATGCTTCACAGTAACAAAGATTAAACAGTCATGTTCCTAGTTTAGCTCTTTTTTATGGTTTTCTTTCTGTATCCTGTGCGCTCAGCCTCATGTAAATACACTTCTCAAGCTTTCAGTTGACTATCATCACAATTGGCCCAGGGTGCTGTTACGGTGGAGGAGTATTTTTGTAGACTTTAGTTTAGTCAGTACTGGCTCTCAGACAGTGCATAGGAAAGCTGGTTTTGTTGGTTGTCCTGGATTCAGCAGTAGCAGTCATTTTTCTCCTTAATAGCTGGTGCAGTGCTGTGTTTTTGACTTTCGGCCTGGGAACAGCGCTGATAACAGTGATGTTTTTAGTTGCTGCTCAGTAATGTTTACTCTGACCAAGGGCTTTCTGGGTCTCATGCTCTGCCAGGGAGGAGAGGAAG